>CM060321.1:62255538-62268038 GCA_030674155.1 Stramonita haemastoma
AGCAGCTAGTCAGAGAATCTCTTTAGATGGGGGCTGACTTTTTTAAAAGGGAAATTTTTAAAAAAATAGATGATGAATTTCAAGGGTTTTCTTTAGCAAAAAAAAAAACATAGAAACACCCTCCCCTTCATTTTTCCCCAAAAACAGCAAAAGGGTTTAATATCCCAAGTGAAAATTTGTTTTAAAAAAACTACAACAACAACAACAGAAACAAAAACGCAAAAACCCACTTTCGTCGCCACCCAATAAAAAAAAACCCCACCACCAAAAAAAACGACAAAAAAACGAAAAATAAAGACTCGAACAACACACAGCCCTTTTTTTCCCCCGGGGCTATCCAAGAAAAAAAAATTTTGGCCCATCAGCCAAGATATCCCTGACATTAATTCCACAGGGACACAGGGAAAGGTAGCACCCCCTAGGGACAGAAGGGACTGTGGGTGATAATAGCAAACTGCATTTTGGAAAGGGTGTGTGTGTGTTTTGCGTGTGTGTGTGTATGTGGGGTGTATGTGTGCGTGGGGGTGTGTTTTCCCGTATGGGGTGTGTGTGGTGTGTGTGTTTGTGGGGTGCGTATATGCAGTTGTGTTTTATGTTTGAGAGAGAGGTGGGTGTATTTTTGTGTGAGTTTTCTGTGTGTGCGTGGTGTGTGTGTGTGCGTGTGTGTTGGATGTGTGTGTTGGGGGTGATGCGTTCTTTGCGTGTTTGCGTGTGTGCGTGAAATGTATGTATTTTTGTATGTAGGTTTATGTGTGTGGGGTGTGTGTGTGTGAGAGAGAAAGAAAAGGGGAGAGGAGGGAGGGAAAAGTGAGAAGAGAAAAGAGAGAGAGAGACGGAGAGAGAGAGAGAGAGAGAGGGGAGAGTGTGCTTTATGTTTTGTGTGAAAGCGCACATTTTGGTGTGTGTGTATGTGTGTGTGGTAGGGAAGGGGGGGAGCAAAAGGCCCAGTAATGGACGGCTTTTAGATGTCATTTTGTGGGAGCCCCCTCACCCTGTGTGGGTAGTTCTTTTTCTCTATAGGGGCTACATTTTTACGGGTGGGGTTTAAAAAACTTTGTTTATTCCCGGGAAACCCTGGGCCCAAAGGGGTCGAATTTTACAAATTGGAAACGGAAAATCTTTAAAAATTTTTCAAAAAAAAAGAAATTCCCTGTGGGTTACAAGCAAACATAGGTAAAACAATCTGTACATATAAACAGCGCAAATTAATATTACAGACCTAGGGAACGATTTCGAATACTTTAACATTCGCATATGGACATTCAAGATTGAAAAGAAAGAACAAAAAAAACCAAGCGTAGGCACAAGCATGGGCGCAAGCACACACATGTATATACACACACACACACACACGCACACATACACACACATACACACATGTGCTCACACATGCACATGTACACTTTCTTTACCCCTCCCCTCCCTTCCTCCCTCACACTCACAACACAACACACACACACACACAACACACACACACACACACACACACACACACACACTCACACACAACACACACACATCACAAAAACCCATCACACACACACGAACGGACGCACGCACACAGGATTATCATGACATGTCATACTATACAATCATAATATAGTACAGTCAAAAAACATTCAATTAAAAATAAAGATAAAAATATTTCTCTCTATCTCTCTCTTCCCCCCCCCCTCTCTCTCTATTTCCCCCCCCCCTCTCTCTCTCTTTGTCTCTATCTCTCTCTCTCTTTCTAAGTCTCTGTCTCTCTTTCTCTCTCTCTTTGTCTCTGTCTCTCTTTATATCTCTCTCTCTGTGTCAAGTCTCTCTCTCTCTACCTCTCCTCTCCCCCCCCCCCCTCTCTCTCTCTGTCTCTCTCAGTCTCTTCTCTCTTCCTTCATCTCTCTCTCTCATATCATCTAGGTCAGATCTGCAATGTAGTGTAGCTCAGCTGCTATCCATCATTCTTTCTGTCAGCTCTCAGCCTCCTTCGCCTGTTTGACCGTCATTTTTCAGTGCACATACCCGTTTGATTCAGCCAACCCCCCCCCCCTCTCTCTCTCTCTCTCTCTCTCTCTCTCCCTCTCCCTCTCCCTTCCCCTCTCTCTCTCCCTCCTCTCTCTCTCCCTCTCTCCCTCCCTCCCTCTCTCTAACCCTCTCACTCTGTCACCCCCACCTCTCTTTCTTTCTTTCTTCTTCTTTCTTTTCTTTCTTTCTTTCTTTCTTTCTTTTCTTTCTTTCTTTCTTTCTTTCTTTCTTTCTTTCTTTCTATTTTTTTCTTTTTTTCTTTTAACCTTTCTTTCTGTCTTTTAACCTTTCTTGCCAGTCATTTACAAAGCCCCCAATTATCAGATGTGCAGAAAGAGGAAGTGTGACAGCATAATTGAACACCAAAGCACGTAGTGAGCAAGAAGAAAAACAGAAGGAAAACTATAAAACAAAGCACAGAGACAAAGAGAGGGGTAGAAATTCTTTTAAAGCCTAAAGACATGAAACAAACAAAAAAACAAACAAACAAATAAAGTAACACACAGAAAACAAACAAACCCCTGTGCCTCCCACCCCCTAAAAACAACCCAACAAAAAACACTAGCCCCATTGTAATGGCAGATTGAAGTCAATCACTGTATCACAGGAAAAAAACAAAATCCTTGCCAAAAAATCAGAGCGGAGAGAAAAGCAAGGAGGAAAGGAAAGGTGACTGAAAAACAGAACTTAAAGAAGAGGAAAGGTTACTGCAAGACAGAGGGAAGAAGAGAAAAGGGAGACTGAGAGACAGACAATAGGAAGAAGCGGAAAGGGTGATAGACAGATAGAAAGAAGAAAGAAGAGGAAAAGGTCACTGAAAGACAGAAGGAAGAAGAGGGGAAAAGGTCACTGAAAGACAGAAGGAAGAAGAGGAAAAGGGTACTGAAAGGCAAGGAAGGAAGAGGAAAAGTAACTGAATACAGAAGGAAGAAGAGGAAAAAGTCACTGAAAGACAGACAGAAGAAAAGGAATAGTGACTAGAGACAGACAGAAGAAGAAGGAAAAGGACTGAAAGACAGAAGAAAACGAATAAAAGTCACAAGACAGAAGAAAAGAGAAAAGTGAATGAAGACAGAATGAGAGAATAGTCAGAAACAGAAGAGGAAGAAAAGGAAAAGGCACTGAAAGACGAAGGGAGAAGAGAAAAAGTCACTGAAGACAGAAGGAAGAAGAGAAAAAGTGACTAAAGACAGACAGAAGAAAAAATAGTGACTGAGAGACAGACAGAAGGAAGAAGAAGGAAGGTCACTGAAAGACAGACGAAGAGAAGAAAAGTGACTGAAGACAGACGAAGACAAAGAAAGCGTGACTGAAAGACAGAAGGAAAAGAAGAAGAAAGAGTGACCAAGAAACAGAAAGGTGGAGAAATGTTGTTGCGTGTTCCACAGCTGACCACCCTAGGGGTCAGCCAGAATATTCTGCACCCTCCCTTCTCTCTCTCCTCACTCACTCCATCCCACTTGGGGAATCGCCATGCAATGGTAAGTACATGCCAGATAATAAGTCTGCTTGCATCACCATCTACAACTTCCAAATTGGCAGCCACACTACGACCTCAGAGGATTTCCACTTTCGCTTCTGTCAAAGACAGCCTTGGTTGTCATGCTATGAGTTTGGTCACAGCTGAAGCAGTCTTCAACGAACATCTCGGCCTAACAGAGTTTTGATGTAGTAAGCTTGGCACTTAGTTAACATCCATAACTGAACAGCTTCTGGCCTGGGGGGGGGGAGGTGGGTGAGAAGTGACCGAGAGAGAGGTGAGAAGGTGAAGAAGTGTGGAGGGGGGGGGTGGGGGATGGTGGTAATGAGTAATGGCGGGGCGTTGGTCCAAGATTGAGTGACCTTGACATTGATTTCTTTGCAGTACTAACGACCTGGTTGAAGATACCCATCTGAGAGATCTCGGTCATATTATTAGATTAGAAAAAAACACACCAAAAAATCAAATTAAAGAAAAAACTAAATTTGTGTTTAACGTATATTTCAAATATTCATGTTGACGTTCAAAAGATTTTGGGGATGCTTAATCCAGGGGAAGGTAGTTAGTTTTGTTGGTAACCTCACCTTCTCTTTCCGGTTTATTTATTTATCCCCTTCAACAATGCGTTTCCTCCTCCTCCTCCTCCTCCTCCTCCTCCATCCATCCTCCTCCTCCTCATCACACAAAAAACGTCACACACACACACACACACACACACACACAACACACACTCACATATACACCTCCCCCCCACCTACACAACACTCACATAAAATTCCATGTCTGGCTCTGTGGGTCAGTCCATTTTGTCTCTCTGTGTCTGTCTGCCTGTGTCTGTCTGTATGTCTGTTTCTGTCTTTGTCTGTGTCTCTCCCTCAGTACTGTGATGATGCTGACGCTAATGCTCTCAGTCCTACATTCCTATAGACCACTTGAGGACTTCAGCCACCATTACATCATACTTTATGTCAGCCTCCAGCCTCCACTATCTTCTTTAACGCTTCTTATCTACCTCACATAGCTATTGGTACAGCAATCAGATACCCCCCCTCTCTCTTTCTTTCTTTACTCTCCTCTCCCGCTTCTCTCTCTTCTCTGTGGACAGATGACAGATTTACAAAACTGTACACACGGGACTGAAAAAAACACATGACGCTTTCCCACTATCTGATATACATTATATAAAGAAAGAATTATTTAATTATATCTCTCTCTCTGTCTGTCTCTCTCTCTCTGTCTCTCTGTCCTGTCTTCTTCTCTCTCTCTTCCGCCTCTCTCTCTCTGTCTGTCCTCCTCTCTCCTCTCTCTCTGTGTCTGAGACAGTTTCAAAAAGTTTTAAATTCAGCTTTGGCTCTAGAAGGGTGTCAGCTAAGGAAAAAACAGAACATAATGGCAGAACTCCATAATGTTATAGCATCCACATTAGTGTAACACAGATTGAGATCACAACAAAACTATTCTGTAAATTGAAATACTGTAGCAATATGGGCATAATATTAGAGTTAACCAACTCATAACAATGATTTTATTGTATGATGATGTTATTGGTTGCATGTGTAAGAATTAGTTAATGCAAGCGCTTTGATTTGTTTTTGCGGCGACGCGCTCTCCCCGGAGAGGCAGCCGAATTTCATGCAGAGAAAACTGTTGTGACATAAAATGGTGGTTTAAATTAAATGAATGAAAAAAGTTGGACCTTAATTTTTGTTTTGTGTGGAATAAATAAATGAATTAAAATGGACCTGAAGTCTTTGTTTTGTGTGGTAATCAAATAAATAAATAAAAATTGGTCTTAAGTTTTTTGCATTGTGTGGAATAAATAAATGAATAAAAATCGGTCCTTAAGTCTTTGTTTGTCTTGACTGTTCCCCCAATCCTGAGTCGGACATTCCTTCAGATCACTACACAACCTCAGCTGCCTGCTTTCCATCACTCATTCTGCCTGTCTTCAGCCTCCATTGTCTTAATTTTCTTTGATGCTCTCTTTCTCCTGCACACATCGTTTTCTCATCTGTTTCAGCTCTGGATACAGCCACCATCCCATTCTGTATGCCCTACCTGTCTCTGTCTGTCTGCTCTCCTACCATCCCACCCTCCTCCCTTCTTCTTCCCTCTATCTAGACCTAGCTCTCCCTGCTTTTTTTCTTTCGGCCTGGAGAAACTTGCAACTACCTGTTCTGTAGAAAAAAAAAGTAGTCCACAAAATTGATTACCAAAGAAAAAAATATGAGCAAATAAAAGGAATGACCCTCCCTCTAGAAAAAGACAGAAGAAAAACTGTAGAAAAAAAACAAACCTCTCAGGATGCTAGAAGACAGATGGGACTCTTGGTATTCCCAAGGGCAAGGGGTGGAGTGTAGATTTAAACAATGTTTTTTTCCCCATGAAATGCCTTCAAAGCACTAAAGGCAGAGCAGACGTTGTAATTGCAGATAAAACTACACTCCTGTAATTAAACATGCCATGCGGACACACACTAATATACGGACAAACAGACAGACAGACAGACAAACAAACAGACACACAGCACACACACTACACAACAATACAACATACACATACAAACACAACACACACACACCACACACACACCACCACACACACACACACACACACACACACACACACCTACTCCACACACACACACACAAATACACACACTCATAACAAATCAATACAATACATACACATATACAAACACATACACACATGCATGCACACCTAAAACACCACACCAACCCCACACACACCAACACACACACACACAACACACACACACACACACACACACACACACACACCACACACACACACACACACACACACCCCCCCCCCCCCCCCCCCCCCCCCCCCACGAACAAAAGAAAAGGGGGTGAAGAGAGATGGCTAGGGAAGTGAGAAGGAAAATGTGAAGGTAATAGATAGTAGGCAGAGGGGAAGGTAGAAGAAAAGGAGGGGGGGGGGGGGGGGCAGTGGTAGGGGGCGGGTGGGTAAGGGGTGTGGGTGTCAGTAATGGTGAGCGGCTGGACGGTGGTCAAAACAGAGTGACCGTAACATTGATTTTCTGTGCAGCTGCTAACGACCTGATAAAGAAGGCCTCTCTCTGGGAATTCACATCCAGGTCTCTATAACGCTGTTTCTGGCGGAGTCACGCTCACAGAAACATCACTACAAGAGCAACGAACGAATAAAGAAAGAATAAGTCACAGTAAAGAAAACAATAGAGAAGGTTGAATGCTCGAAATGTAGAGAGGAAAGATTGTAAAGAAGAAAATCATCATCGTCGTCATCATCGTTATAGTCATCGTAATCATCACCATCGTCATAATCGTCGTCGTCGTCGTCGTCGTCGTCGTCGTCATCTCTTATCATCATCATCATCTCATCATCATCATATCATCATCATCATCATTGTCATCGTCGTCATCGTCATAGTTGTCGTCGTCATTGTAGTCATCATTGTCGGGTCATTGTGTCGTCGTCGTCATCCTCCCCCTCCTCCACCTCCTCCTCATTTCTTCTTCTGTTTCTTTGCATTCTTTTTCTTTGCATTCTTCTTCGCGTTTTTCGAATTCTTTGTCTTTGCATCCTTCTTTGTATTCTTCTCTGCGTTCTTCTTTTCTTCTTTTCTGTTCTTGTTCTTCTTCTTCTCCTCTCTCTCCTCCTCCTCTCTCTTCTCCTCCTTCTTCTCCTCCTCCTCCTCCTCCTCCTCCTCCTCCTCCTCCTCCTCTTGTGCTGCCTGTCCCCTGTAGTGCCGTGTTGGCGTGAGGTGTGTGTTGGGTTGCTTCCCTTCAGGAGATTGTGTCATCTCTATGTTCACTAAAGACAGAGGGCTGCCACTGTTTAATGGGAACGTTGCCTTAACACACACACACACACACACCACACACACACACACACACACACACACACAACACCACACACACACACACACACACACACACACACACAACACACAAAACACACACCACCACACACACACACACACACACACACACACAACACACACCACACACACACACACACACTCACGCAGAGGGAGGGAGGGAGGGAGGGAGAGAGAGAGAGAGAGAGAGAGAGAGAGAGAGAGAGAGAGAGAGAGAGAGAGAGAAAAGAGAGAGAGAGAGAGAGAGATATATATTATATATTATATATCTTATATATAATTATCTATTATAATATATATATAATTAATATATAATGATTATATTTAACAATAGACGAGAGAGAGAGAGAGAGAGAGAGAGAGAAGACAGACAGACAGACAGACAGACAGACAGACAGACAGAGACAGAAGACAGACAGACAGAGACAGAGAAGACAGAGAAACAGAGAAACAGAGAAACATAGAGAAACAGAGACAAAAAAAAAACCAACATACAACACTGGCACTTTGACAAAAAAACAAAATCAAAATAAAGAAAAACAAAAACAAAGAAAAGACAAACAGAAACAAAGAGAAAGTGTCCCGAACAATGCCAGACTCCAAACACATCCCCCAAACCCCCGACACTTCTCCAGTGAAGTATGCAGCAGACCTTGTCACCTTTGAGCGATCATGTCATTCCTATAGACACATCTACTGGAAAGATAACAGCATAAAAAAAACGATAGACAAAAGATGATAGGAGAAAAATAACAAGCATTCTTTATCACGAACACAACAAGCGATAAACCAGATGGAACAATAGCGCTGTTGTTTCGCTTGCTCTCATAACCTTGGTCAGACTGCAGCTGTCTAGAGATAAGGAGAAGACCTTATACAGGAAAAACAACCAGCAAAATGAAGAAAGAAAACAGAAATAAGTTGAAAATAATGATAGAAACTATATGTCTTTTTTTCTTTTTTCGTCGTTGAACATTCAGATAAGAATGATTGTTTTCTGTCGTATGAGTGACAATACGATGCTCTACTGTTAAAGGCCTGAAAGCTAAGCCAGCGCATTCATTTGGGGCTTGGGAGGGAATGGTTATCTTTTAAGTCTTTCTTGGAAAAAAAATGGCAAGAGACTGGACACCACATACACAGAACACAGAAACACAATCACACGACACAGACACACACACAGAACAGACACACACAGACACACACAGACACACAGACAACACACACACACACACACACACACACTAATTAATATATTATATATACACATACATAATAATATATAGTATGTAGTGTTGTAGTAGATTTTATTATTTGTATGTTTATGTAGTGTGTAAGTATATTATGTATGTAACAATAATGCATACACATATTAACACACATATATACTGATTATACATATATATACATATATATATTAATATATATATATATTAATAAATAATATATATAAATAATTTATAACGTACGCACTCTTGCACGCACACACCACACGCACACGAACACGAACACAACACACACAACACACAACACACACACACACACAGACACACACACACACACACACACGACACAGCAACACACACACACACACACACACACAACACCACACACGAACATACAACACACACACACACAACAACACACACACACACAACACAACAACACACACACACACACACACACAACAACACACACCATCCACCCGAAAGGAGACATTTACCAAACACGACCATCATGTTTGAACACAAAGCCTCACAGTTTTTAAATCAGCTTTTTCAAAGACAGTGATGTTGACGTTTCTTTATAAAACCTAGTGCAAACGCAGCCTGGTTTGGACAGATTTGGTCACGTTAAAGATACCATCGGCACACAGCAGGCTGTCAGTAGGACTGTTTGTTATTTCTAGGCAGAGTTTTCATAGCAGCAAAAGCCATTTCCTTTGCACACAAGGCCGAGCCTGTTTGTGAAGACAGGACGTGGAGGCAGGGCCACAAGGCACGTAGACTTTCCTGTGTTTTTGTTCATGTATATGTATGCACAAGTACAAAGCAAGCAGGCGTGCACGTGCACACACATAATTACACAGACATAGACAGACATACACACACACGCGCGTGCGCGCGCCCACGCACGCAAACACAAACATACACGCACTCACACAAGCATGAGCTCACACACACACACACACACACACACACACACACACACACACACACACACACACACACACACACACACTACACACACACACACACCCGCGCGCGCGCGCGCGCGAACACACGCACGCACACACACACACGCACATACACACGCACAAACACACACACACAGAGGTGTGTCTGTGCAAACAACCCATGCACAGAGATACATAGACAAACATTACAGACGGTTTCGGCACACCGTGACTCTGTGTACACCGTTCCATTTTCTTCATCCGAAATTGTCCAATCTTGTGAGATAATCGTTGAAAGTTTAGATGAAAGATGAATAGACCACACCTCTGGTTTCTGTCACTCATCCCTAAGATCAACAACCTGTGAGTTTTTCTTATACACTAACCCCTGCAGATTCTGTTTGATGGTGGGTTTTTTTTCATTTTGAAAATTATGTTCAAAGGATTACACAGTCGTGTTTGTGCATCTTGATACAGCTCAAAAGATGTTGCATTTGTATTTGGCATCCAATATTGCTTAAGGGTCAATACACACTCGTCTTTGACATGGCTTAAAAAGTAAAATACCTTAGTCTTTGGCACAGATACAAACACACATAAACCAGCTTTATATTCCAGAAAAAGAAACACTGTCCATCTAAAAAAAAACTGTTCATAACTTTGCTTTGCCAGTCCTGAGTACAGGAAGGTCTTTCTTTACTTTTAACCATTCCACTGTGGTTACTGCTGGCCATAGAAATGAGTCTCTTTGCATACATCATGGAAATTGAAATCTCCTGATGCTCCTTTTCATTCGATACGTTCCTTAGAAGAACCATACCACAGTGTGTGTCTGCTGCCGATCATAGGAATGGGTACTTTTGCATGGATAATACAACTCAGAACCTTCCTGCTGTCTTTTTTTGCGTTGGATACATACCCTCAATGTTTTCGGAAATGAAAGAATATAACTGCAAATAGAGGTAACGGAGAGACTTGGGCCTGTGTAGCTGGTGGTTAAAGCTCGGACTTATTATCTCAAGCATTACATAGGGGGTGAGAGTTTGAGCTATCATGGTGCCCTACAGTTTTGAGAACATTTTTTCCCTTTGAAGTTAATGCACGTTGATTCTATTTCTGGCATTTTGGGGGGGGGGGATAAAACAGGATACTGAGGTCTTGAGTCTGCACATACCCAAACCGACCGACCCCCCATTTTCTCTCTCTCTCCTCTCTCTCTCTCTCTCTCTCTCTCTCTACACACACACACACACACACACACACACACACACGCACGCACACACACACACACACACACGCGCGGCGGCGTGCCGCAACACACACACTCACACAGAGAGACACACACAGACACAGACACAGACACACACAGACACAGACACAGACACACACACACACACACACACACACACACACACACACACACACACACAAACAAAAATCTTCCCACCACCCGTCCTCCCCACTCCCCCCCTTCTCCCGATCAATGAAAACTATCTCTATCTCCCCCCCCCCCCCCTCTCACTCCACCTCCACCCTTATCCTGCTTTCTCAAACACTTAGCCGAGAGTAAAAGCTGACGCTTGAAACCAGCCATGCGTAAGATATCGGAGCCTTTAGCTAACTTTAAAAGAAGAAAACTGATGAGTTTTTAACAGCCCCCTCTATAGATGCGTCATTAATTGTATGCACACAAGAGGCAAAATCTGATTACTGACAATGCTTGAAAGGTAACCTGATGGGAGCAGATGCAGAAAAGATGGATGATGTACTCTCCACAGGGAAAAGCATTTACAATTTCCAGCAGAGACATTTGCTGTGATTGAAAGTGCAGTATACACCGCGATGCTGTACAATGCGATTCAATACGATTCAAAGCAATGCAATAACAAATCAATGCAGTACATTACAATATAATGCAGCTGAAAGAAGCTCAGCACGGTTCAATGCAATGCAATACAATACAATAAAATAAACTGATGATTCTCTGTAGGTATATATAGTACTGCATTGTATTGTGTTGCACTGCATTGTATTCTATTGTACCATATTAATTCTATTGCATTGTATTGTATTGATCGTATTTATTGTATTGCTTGCATTGTGTCGCATTGCAGTCTGTTACATTGTATTTATGTCTCATCTTGTATTGCTCTTTATTGTATAGTTTTGTACTGTATTGTATTGTACACTACTTTGGTAGTATCTAATTGCCACAAGAGCAAGGAAACTTGTTGTGTATTTTAAAACATCCTGTTTGTATGTACATTTGCTTCCTTGTTAAGAGGCCTTTCGTTTAGTCGTCCAAACAAGCACCAACAAGTGCAAACACTGACTCGTGTGCTTCCTTCTAGCCAGGCAAAATAAACGATAATCATGTTTAAGGAAATATATCCTTTATCAAGCTCATTCAAAGTGAAAAGTTGGCCTCTTCGTTTTGTCTCTCTATGTTTCGTCTGTCGTCTGTCTGTCTGTCTGTCTGTCTGTCTGTCTGTCTGTCTGTCTGTCTGTATTCTGTCTTCTGTCTGTCTGTCTGTCTGTCTGTTTGTCTCTCTCTGTCTCTGTGTTTCTGTCTCTGTCTCTGTCTCTGCCTCTCTCTGTGACTTCTCTATTACCCGTAATAAACGTTTGCTTTGCGTTTCTTCTCTCTTCTCTCTCTCCCCTCTCTCTTCTCTTCTCTCCTCTCTCTCTCTCTCTCTCTCTCTCTCTCTCTCTCTCTCTCTCTCTCTCTCTCTCTCTCTCTCTCTCTCTCTCTCTCTCTCTCTCTCTCTCTCTCTCTCTCTCTCTTCTCTCTCTTCTCTCTTTCTCTCTCTCTCTCTCTCTCTCTCTCTCTCTCTCTCTCTCTCTCCTCTCTCTCTCTCTCTCTCTCTCTCTCTCTCTCTTCTCTCTCTCTCTCTCCTCTCTCTCTCTCTCTCTCTCTCTCTCTCTCTCTCTCTCTCTCTCTCTCTCTCTCT
>CM060321.1:62273038-62283038 GCA_030674155.1 Stramonita haemastoma
CTCCCTCTCTCTTCTCCCTCCCTCCTCTCTCTCTCTCTCTCTGATTTTTTATTTTTGTACTATGTTTTGAAACTTACCAACATGTTCCTGTATTACTATACCGGTTCCCCCATTGGGTGCATTGTGGCCTAAGGCCGAAGTACCATTAAACCATTTCAGTGTTCTGTGTTTAGTGATCTCTCTCCCCTCCCTCCCCCTCCCCCTCTCTCCTGCCAGAGTGGTTGTTAAAATTCAAGCACTACTGTCAAGATTTGAACCTATGACTTTAGGAACCAATGAAACTGAAGTCAAACGGTCTGAAACCACTCGGCTATTGCACCCATCAATGAACAATCCATCCAAAGATTTGATTCGAACCAACCAGTCCTATCCTTATAAAAGACAAATCATCAAACACTAGTGCAGAGTGTAATTTCACATCCCGTGCTCCTAGATTTCTGATAACAAAAAAAACACCATAAAAGCAACCTGATCCAGTTTTTTGCCGAGTCATTACCGTGTCGGTTTAACGGTTTGACGATACCGCATCATCTTCTATGATCAGCATGGGGGTGCAGTGATGTGTGACTGGACTGCAGATGATGGCGGATGACCAGCAGTGCGGGAAGCTTTGATGCGGTCATTACCGGACAATCACTGACGCATGACTGATTAGTTCACTGTTCGCTGCCATGACAACAAGGTGAGATACCTGTAACAGGGGGAGTTATTGCAGAGATGGATGGAGGAGGAAACAATGGTTAGTGATCCAGTGTCATTTAAACTGGGGAGAAATACCCACTGGTACAACATTAATCTGTCTATTTGTGTGTGTATGTGTGTGTGTGTGTGTGTGTGTGTGTGTGTGTGTGTGTGTGTGTTTTGTGTGTGTTGTTGTTGTGTGTGTGTGTGTCTTTCTGTCTGTCTGTCTGTCTGTCATACTTTGTCTATTTGTCTGTCTCTGTTTGTCCGGCTGGTGATGAATAGCACCAACGGTGTCAGCACTGCCATTGACTGCCATAGACAACAAGACAATGGAGACCATCCACAGCTTTGAATATCTGGGAACTGTAGCGTTGAATGAAGGGTCAGGTGGAGCGAGCGAGTCAGAGAACATGCTCTGGGTGACCCCCTAAAGGGTTAAGCTGGGGACAGAACCAAACCAACATCATTACCATCATTAACCCCTTATGTCCCACAGCTAAATCAGACAAGGGCTCAGACCAGCCCCTGTTATAGAAAGTACATAATCTTTATAGATTTCCCTCTTAGGTTTAACGTTGAAACGAGAAGCATTAGGGGCTGAAGGTGACTGACCTAGTTCAATCTGGGATTTCAGTCAGCCTGCAGTCGTCTGACCAACTTCTTTCAGGGTGAAGGACATGCTTTCGGACAAGGATACACACGCGAGAAAAGCCATTATACACGCACGAGCGCAAATGAGAGCGAGAGTGAGAGCATGAGAGCAAGAGAGCGAAGAGAGCGAGAGGAGCGAGAGCGAGAGGAGAGAGAGAGAGAGAGAGAGAGAGGAGAGAGAGAGAGAGAGAGAGAGAGTAGAGAGAGATTCCGGAATGTTCAGGAAAATTGTAGTTCCAGATGTGCGTACAAATGATAGAGAGAGAGAGAGAGAGAGAGAGAGAGAGAGAGAGAGAGAGAGAGAGAGAGAGAGAGAGAGAGAGAGAGAGAGAGAGAGAGAAGAGAGAGAGAGAGAGAGAGAGAGAGAGAGAGAGAGGCTTGTTGTTTATTTGCGTTGATAACGTTCATTACTTTATTTTAAACATACCCTTGGTACTGGTCTTGTGTATGCTGTACAGATATCAGTATAGAATGCGTGCAATTAAAAATTCAACAAATCAGTTTATAAATTTATCAGCGTGTAAATCCTTCCATGAATCAGCCAACTATTTGACTGACCAACTGGCTGATCAATCAATAATCAATCAATCAATCAATCAATCAATCAATCAATCATCAATCAATCAATCAATCATCAATCAACGATCAGCTAATCAATCAATCAATCAATCAATCAATCAATCAATGGATGAGTAGGTGAATTAATGAATCCATGAAAAATAAAGTTCATGAGCAAATTAATGAACTATTGAATGGATGGATGGAGGAGGTAATGAAGGAAGGAAGGAATAAGTGAATGGATAAATCAGTCCGTCTATTTTCCCTAATTTAGAAGGTGTCTAAACTATCCTTCGTAACATTAGTTTTGATTTGCTCCCAACAAACCCTTCCGACAAGACTTTGAACCAAAGACTAGTTTGTGAACGCACACGTAACATGTTTTTGTAATCGTAAAAATAAAATCCGCCAAAACAAAACATTTTTAGTCAGAGAGTAAACCTACTACAGTTGTAGGCAAGGATAAACAAAATCCCAACAAAAATTGACCTGCACTTAAGATTTTCACCAGTGCAATACATGTAAGCATGCACGAGGTGATTGATTTGACGTGGCGTATATGAAACTTTCCACTTGATGTAAACCCTCCCTGGGAAAGGTGGACTCCCTGAGGTTTGGCCACCCACAAGAGCTGCAGGAGGTGTACCAGTCTCCTGACAGGCCTGACTACCAAGTGTGATCACCGTATAATACAACACAGACCCACACGGCTAGGTTGTTCCGCAGTGGGCATCATTTTTGACAGTCAAGTCAAGTCAAACTTTTATTTCCAGATGGTACATTGAATAAGCAGTGCAATTGCTTAGATGGTACATTGAATAAGCAGTGCAATTGTTTTTTTTTTCATCAAGCCATCCGTCTAAGAAAAAACTCAGATATGTGCATATTTGAAAAAGGAAAAACCTTAAGAAGTGACTTGAGTAAGTGCTGTGCTGCTCGCTTTTGCTGCCAGAAGTGCATGTATCCGTACCTTGACTGACGGCTGACAGGGGAGGAGCGGTTGTTTCCGACACTTGCCACAGCTTTGTCTGGGATGTTTCTTGTAAACAGACCAGACGATTAATGACTTGTTTCTACCCTGAATTCCAAAGACGATGTGTTTCTACTAAATCTACCCTGCCAGCAATGAACTGTTAGATTTTCTTTCAACTTTTGTGTTACTAAAATTTTTAATTCTTTTTGATAAAAAAAGTTCTGTTGGTGCATGGTTTCTATTTTCCTGTTCCTATTTCGTGTCTGTATTTCAAGATTGCAGTATGCACGTTTTATGATCTGCTATAAAGCCTTTTGTTTTATTCTGCATGCATCACATGCTTCATGTGATCTGCTTCTCTGTTTCCCCCGTTACGATTTAAAACTATGGTTTATAACCTTTCTGTTTTCATCCATTAACTAATGCTTTCGGAAATTTCCGAGAAGTTATTTCCCATAGATATGCTAGTCTCTTGGGAAATCAGGAGAAATAAAGATCTGTGTTTACTGGACTGGTTGAACGATTGGATAATTAATTTATTGACTAATTGATGGTTGATTGATTGATTCAAAGATTGTCGAAGATTGTACTGTAAGAAACAGATACCTGTGTCAGTGGCTGTCACCGCAACATAATCTTTAAATTTCTAAATATTACATATAGGCACCCCCACCCAAAGAAAACAACTTAAGAACAGAATCCCCCTGACACACACATAGAAGCACACAGATACCCCCACCCGCAAAAAAACCCAAACAAAAAACAGACAAAAAAACCCAAACAAAAAACAAACAAAACCCCCCAAACAAACAAACTCCAAAAACAACTCAGAAAGCAAACTCTAAAATACCAAATAAAACAAAGAAACAAAACAGAAATGCATCTGCAGAAACAATAAACAAACCAAAACATCAAACAAAAACATCCCCCTCCCTCTTGCAGAATGAAAAAAAAAACCCAACAAATCATCCAGTATAAAAAACCAAGTGGCAAATCACCTGACGTTCTAACAGACCAATCAGACTTCACCTACAGACAATTGATCATGACAAGCACTACGCAAGGACTTGCTCCGTAATTCATTTACACAGATGACATCAGGGTAGAAGTAAACCGGTGGGATTGCACGCAAGGAAACGTAACTCTTCCAAGTTGTTTCTCTTCACTCTTTGCCCCCCCCCCCCCCCCGCCCTCTCTCTCTCCTTCACTGTGGCTGATAATAAAAACGGTTTATAGCACGCTGTGGCAGACACCAATATCATAAGTCATCATCACTTCAAAACGAATCGCTGGCATCTAAACGATCGTTTCCTCTGACTGCCTTTCCACTCAAAGACGAAAGGGAAAGGATGAGCCAAAATAATTGTCCTGCCTAGACAGGTTTTCAGGAGATGGGGGGTGATAAAACATGTGCAGCTGTGGCCAGGTGGGGAAAGATCAGCACGAGTCATGTGGGAGCTGGGCACTAACACTGCAGGTGTGGAGACAAAATGGCCAGTTTGAACTTTCATGCTCCCTAAGAGTTATCGTATTGTGTTGTTGCTTCGTATTGTTTTGTTTTGTATTGAATTGCTTTGCGTTGTATTGTGTTTGCACGGAACTGTATTGCATAAGTATTTTTTATTATGACAGTTTTCTCTGCGAACCCCACACTAAAGAAAACAAACAGCTGTTCTCCTTGGTGAGACCGTCTCTCTACAAGACTAGCACCATCAATAAAAAAAATCCTGCCTGTAGCCTATGTGCAGTATCTATGCACGAGCGGCTTTTCCCACATAATTTTGCCAGGGACAGTTCTGTTTGTGCCGTAGGTTTTATCACGTACTCTAAATGTGAAGTACACCCGCACAGCGGTTTATCGTCTCATTCGAAAGACTAGCCTCCTTCCCCCTGAAGTGTTACATAAAGTGGAACATTTCATTGGACGCTTTACCACATCCGCGAACAAATCCTTGTGGTAGGTACCTAACCAAAAGTGTACATCAATACGCTGATGAAACCATGGGTATGTAATGAGTAGTTTGTATGCATTTCTTTTGCTTGTGCCTTTTGTTTTGTATATATTTTTCAACCATGGCAGAGTTCTCTGCTGTAAAAATCGGTCAGAGAAATATTCCTTCTGTCATTTCGAAGAAATGGAATAAGCCCTTATGTTCTTTTTCTTACATCCAGTCCCCTTGTACATATGGTTTGTATATTTGTCATCTGTTCGTACGGGCACACCATGCGCTAATCTTCTAAAAGGCTGAACAAGTTTTAGCGTGTGCGAAAGATAAACTGCAAGCGTTCACACTCGGGGGCCTCGGTGTATAGTCTCACCCGAAGAACTTTCGGGGGAGTGGAGTTGGCACTGATGTTAACTCCAGGGGAAAATTCCCATGAATGGCCTCTTCAGAGGTGACTCCAACCGGCCACTGGAGAGCACGTGGCAGGTAATGTGGCGTCACTTGTTTATTTTCCTGTCTGGGGGGGAACTTCTTTTCCTAGGAGAATGACTCTCTGTACAGAAGTTGGCCAGGGACAACTCTTTACTTGCTATGGGGCCCTGACATAGTGATTGTTTATAGCCCCGCTGACCGCAGAGGCTTGATCATGGCTATTGCTGGAGGTTCTTCTATGTTTACTAATTGCGTGTTGCTCATAAAATCTTGGTTTATCCTCTCGTCTAAAAGACTTGCACCCAGACCACTCCTCACAGTCTAATGGTGGGCAGGGTGGCGTGGGGGATCTAACTTCAGATAATTCAAACCTACTGCACTGTTGGCCTAACTGCTAGCAAACTGACAACCCCGGTTCGATTCCTGTTTGAGGGGATTTTTCCCTTGAAGTTAACATCAACACTGACTCCACTCTCGCCAAAAGTCCTTCGGATGAGACTATAAACCGAGACCCCGTGTGCAAACTCACGCAAAACATCTTGCACACACGTTAAATCCTGTTCCGCTTTTTGTAAGAGTAGGCCTTTGTGTACCGGTGGGAACAGATGGCAAGATTTACAAAACTGCATGCACACGTGGACTGGGTTTAAAAAAGCACATGAGTGCTTATTCCATTATCCTCGATATAAAAAACTCACCCAACAAGGACATAGTTATATTGCAGGCTGTCCAATGGCCGCATGCACAATTGATCTGAGGTAGTGTGTACTGACCAGCATCGAATGTATGTTGACCTGTGACATTACAACCATCTCCAGAACCATTACCATTAAACGCTTTTTCCCCATATAAACTCAACTGCCACGCTCTGTTACAGCGAACGAAATAAGAATGTACCATATAAGCTGGTTACATCATATAAAGGGTAGTTAAGGACGCATCTGTGTGAATTTTAACCATCCACATCATGTGAAAAGAAACATCGACCTTCTCCCGACCTGTAGACACCGAGCACAACAGGTTGTAAAGCGAGGATGTTAAGCGGAAAAAGTCAACCATGCATAGAGAAAGACCGTTACGTAAAATGGTGTCTGTTAGGAACCTATTTTATGGCCAATGTGCCGTGTTTTTTATATATATTTTTATCTGTCTTGAGTGTCACTGCATTAGAAAGCACATCTCTTTTTTTCCTGCAGGCGGCAGTGTTGAAAACCTCCAGTTCTCAGAGTCCTGGCTGCTGAGAAGAGAGAGAGAGAGAGAAGAGAGAGAGAGAGAGAGAGAGAGAGAGAGAGAGAGAGAGAGAGAGAGAGAGAGAGAGAGAGAGAGAGAGAGAGAGAGAGAGAGAGAGAAGAGAGGTATTTTCATTCTCTCCTTATTCCTACAGTTCTCTAGAGATGGGCAAACAGGGGGAGCTGTTTGTTTATATGTTGATGTTCAAAATATTGCTTTTTTAATGTACACAGTGTGTGCATATATTGTTGTGTGTCAAATCTTTGATTTGTTGGTGTTGTTATTTTCTTATTAGAATACGTATCTCTATGTAATCCAATGAATTTTTATAGTCGTATATTCTTGTAATCTGGCGTCAGTTTTTCGTGGAAATGACGTGTCCATACAGGCACACACACACACACACACACACACACACACACACACACACACACACACACACACACACACACACACACACTACACACAACACACACACAACACACAAACACACACACACACACACTCACACACCACACATGGATGCACGTATGCACACCCACGCTTACGTAACATGTGATCATATTACCATCCAAATTGGAAGCTTGTTTCTACAAGGATCTTTATATTCATTGATCCTGGGATGCCTATAAGCTGATTCACTATTTCTGTACCTGACACTGGACCCCATTGTCTTGGAATCTCCCAGAACTCTCTGAGGAGTCATTGGCGCTCAGCAATATTCCATGAGCCATGACGGCCCTATTGTTTTACAAAAGAGGGATAGCATTTTTACGTGTGTGCAAGAGAATGACATAATCAACACTACAGGTGTCTGTATCTTGTGGCCCAGGTAACGCAGGGTTATACTATGATAGATAGAAAGCGTAGAGTAGAGCCCTGTCATGCAGTGTTAAGTACATCAACTGCCATGACAGCATCTGTGCATCATTACATCTTGCTCATCCCTATTGATCATCATTCAATGAAAGAAAATTGACTCTGATTCATCTTCATTATCGTGGTCTCGTGGTGAACTTAGTTACCGTTTCCCAAAACACTTCTGTGCCTGTGGTAAGTTTGTATCAAAGCTTGTGGTGTTGGAGTTTCACAGGAGAGGGTTGCTGGAGGGTCACTGTGGTAGTCACTGCCCCAGGTGGGCGTGTTGCCAAGTATGACCCCTCGATTCTGCTATTACTGTCGTCAGTAGGGGGCTTATTAGGTGGTGTACTGCGTATGTTAGCTCAGAACAGGCTACACTGACCACTACCAAAGTGACTCAGCAGCAGTGCAGCAGTGCAAACTTTGAAATATGCATCAAATACATCAAGATTCTGCAGTTTAATTCTTGAAAATATTTAAGTTCGAATCAGTTTTGTTCTGATTGGCTGAAACGTGACAGTAAAATGACCAATCAGCTGGATTTCCGGATTCTATTACACACTTTGTTGTCAGCCATTTTCATTGAGACTGGCTTGTTCGTTTTTTGATTTTCGCTACAGGAATTAGTTGTTGAATTACAATACATTTTGCACTTCAGAAGATTGCCCTCGCTGTTGGGCAAAATTCATGTCAGAAATCGCCTTTATAGTTCAGTGAACTGATTAAAGAAA
This sequence comes from Stramonita haemastoma, assembly GCA_030674155.1. Lineage (NCBI taxonomy): Eukaryota > Metazoa > Mollusca > Gastropoda > Neogastropoda > Muricidae > Stramonita > Stramonita haemastoma. The sequence goes on from CM060321.1 coordinate 62,281,105, forward strand.
TAAAGTGGTTGTAAAACTGTCACCGTTTCCATTCAAGCATAGAAGAATGGTCTTTCTTTAACACTTGCCGAGGATTAAACGTAACCTCTGATTATTACCGAAAGGGACAGGAGACGCCACAAGAGGTATAGAAAACAAATGTGTTGTCCCTCTGTCTTTGAAATCACATTTTTCACCCTATAGGGTCTTGATGACACGGCATTATTTTCATGATATCCAGTCCTTGCTGATTTCTCTGCCGATGACAAGCGTCCTGAATAGGTGACTGGATGAAAGACAGCCAATCCTGCTCATTGTTTTTCTTTTTCCCTCAGCTGCATTGAAAGGGACTGAAGTGCCACATTTTTTCTTCTTTTTCTTCTTCCTTGTGGAGCTCTCAGACAGCAACTATTGTTGCCTGTCCTGTGAGAGAAAACGCATGGCGCTGTCGTGTGTGTGTGTGTGTGTGTGTGTGTGTGTGTGTGTGTGTGTGTGTGTGTGTGTGTGTGTGTGTGTTGAAAGGAGAGAGAGAGAAGAGAGAGAGAGAGAGAGAGAGAGAGAGAGAGAGAGAGAGAGAGAGAGAGAGAGAGAGAGGTGTTGGGTTGAATGTTTTACCATATTTAACTCAGACAATCCAAACTTTGCAATTTCTTTTAAGAGGTCATCTTCGCTCATTTGTTGGTGCTTTTGAACAGGGATTTAAGTTTTTTTACATTGAAAAAAAAGTTTTGTTGCGTAATTTTGTTAGAAGTATTTATAAGAAATGATATTACTTCAAAATCATCACTAGCTATGGCTATGTGTATTGAAATGAGGTTGCGCAATGTGAGAGCCAGTGTAACAAGGTATCCCAGCACGTTGGTAAGCAAGTTTCTGTATTGCAGTTTTTAATTTTCTCAAAACACCACTACCTCTGCAACATCCAACGATATCATGTTTTATCACGTCTGGCTGGAGATGCACACACACCAAACGTGGCTACAAAACGGGAGGCATGTAAGCAGCCTCATGTGCTTATTTGGATCATGTCCAGTTTCTGCAACCCTCTGAGCCCTGAGGATCTTTAATCTGCAGACGTTATTTTGATGTCATGTACACCGAGGAGCAGTAAAGCGCCACATGGCCGGCTCTGCACATGCAGCCCACAAAAGCCAGCCTGGGAGGTTGTAAAATCCTCCACAATTAATCCGCCAGAAACCAGCCGTATTCAAACCAACGTTCTGCAGTGTAAGAACCATCAAGTTGAGCTGTGTAGCGATTGTAATGTAGCCACTAGACTATTACGCTCTTAGGCAAGAAAACACAGAAGCAGAAGAATGTTCATCTGGAACTGTTTATCACATGGGCAGTTAAGGACGCAACTGTCTGCGTTCTGTTTGTATTCAATGGTCTATTTGTTGCAAAGACACGTCGACCTTTTTCCGACCTTTAAACGCCTGATGTAACAGAACAAGAAGCGAGGGGGCAGAGTGGAACAAGTCGATGAAGCTTAGCGAAGGAATCACATGGCATCCGTTCTGGTAAACGCTGATGCTATGGTTCATACGGTGCCCCTGAGTTTTGTTTTCCGCCTTGTTTGCTCCATTGGGAGGCACGTCCATTTCCCCTGCATGTAGCAGTGTTGGCCATCCGCTGATCCCAGAGTCCTGCCAGACCTTAGGGAATCCCAGCAGCCAGGATATACTGGATGTAGAGGTGGGACAGAATGGATCTGGTGATGGCTGGCTGTCTATGGTAAGAGTGGACTGAGTGGAGACGTGTATTAGGATGCATGTAAAAGTAGTTAGTCAGGGAGCTTCGGTTTGCTGTTTTCCCTAGCCATCACCGAGTCCTGAACATTTCAAGAATGCTTCATCACCTCTACATAAGAAATTATTTTTGCTGCTGTTTAACTAGCTCTTCAACCCGATGTGCTGTTTTAGTATTATCTTTTGGCATTGAATGGTCAGACAACA
>CM060321.1:62292505-62295005 GCA_030674155.1 Stramonita haemastoma
TTCCAAGCTGACATACACATGACACTCACCTACTAAGCTCCCCTACTGACGACAGTGATAGTTTAGTGGCGGAGCCCCCTACTGACGACAATGATAGTTTAGTGGCGGAGCCCCCTACTGACGACAATGATAGTTTAATGGCGGAGCCCCCTACTGACGACAGTGATAGTTTAGTGGCGGAGCCCCCTACTGACGACAATGATAGTTTAATGGCGGAGCCCCCTACTGACGACAGTGATAGTTTAATGGCGGAGCCCCCTACTGACGACAATGATAGTTTAATGGCGGAGCCCCCTACTGACGACAGTGATAGTTTAGTGGCGGAGCCCCCTACTGACGACAATGATAGTTTAATGGCGGAGCCCCTACTGACGACAGTGATAGTTTAGTGGCGGAGCCCCCTACTGACGACATATATAGTTTAGTGGCGGAGCCCCCTACTGACGACATATACTATATAGTTTAGTGGCGGAGCCCCTACTGACGACAGTGATAGTTTAGTGGCGGAGCCCCCTACTGACGACATATATAGTTTAGTGGCGGAGCCCCCTACTGACGACATATACTATATAGTTTAGTGGCGGAGCCCCTACTGACGACAGTGATAGTTTAGTGGCGGAGCCCCTACTGACGACATATACTATATAGTTTAGTGGCGGAGCCCCCTACTGACGACAGTGATTAGTTTAGTGGCGGAGCCCCCTACTGACGACATATATATAGTTTAGTGGCGGAGCCCCCTACTGACGACAGTGATAGTTTAGTGGCGGAGCCCCCTACTGACGACAGTGATAGTTTAGTGGCGGAGCCCCTACTGACGACATATACTATATAGTTTAGTGGCGGAGCCCCCTACTGACGACAGTGATAGTTTAGTGGCGGAGCCCCCTACTGACGACATATACTATATAGTTTAGTGGCGGAGCCCCCTACTGACGACAGTGATAGTTTAGTGGCGGAGCCCCCTACTGACGACATATAATATAGTTTAGTGGCGGAGCCCCCTACTGACGACAGTGATAGTTTAGTGGCGGAGCCCCCTACTGACGACATATACTATATAGTTTAGTGGCGGAGCCCCCTACTGACGACAGTGTTTAGTTTAGTGGCGGAGCCCCCTACTGACGACATATAATATAGTTTAGTGGCGGAGCCCCCTACTGACGACATATACTATATAGTTTAGTGGCGGAGCCCCCTACTGACGACAGTGATAGTTTAGTGGCGGAGCCCCCTACTGACGACATATATAGTTTAGTGGCGGAGCCCCCTACTGACGACAATACTATATAGTTTAGTGGCGGAGCCCCCTACTGACGACAGTGATAGTTTAGTGGCGGAGCCCCCTACTGACGACATATACTATATAGTTTAGTGGCGGAGCCCCCTACTGACGACAGTGATAGTTTAGTGGCGGAGCCCCTACTGACGACATATAATATAGTTTAGTGGCGGAGCCCCCTACTGACGACAGTGATAGTTTAGTGGCGGAGCCCCCTACTGACGACAGTGAATAGTTTAGTGGCGGAGCCCCCTACTGACGACATATACTATATAGTTTAGTGGCGGAGCCCCCTACTGACGACAGTGTATAGTTTAGTGGCGGAGCCCCCTACTGACGACATATAATATAGGTTTAGTGGCGGAGCCCCCTACTGACGACATATACTATATAGTTTAGTGGCGGAGCCCCCTACTGACGACATATATAGTTTAGTGGCGGAGCCCCCTACTGACGACATATACTATATGTTTAGTGGCGGAGCCCCCTACTGACGACAGTGATAGTTTAGTGGCGGAGCCCCCTACTGACGACATATATAGTTTAGTGGCGGAGCCCCTACTGACGACATATACTATATAGTTTAGTGGCGGAGCCCCCTACTGACGACAGTGATAGTTTAGTGGCGGAGCCCCCTACTGACGACATATACTATATGGTTTAGTGGCGGAGCTAAACTGAGTAAGACACCCATCCCGGATGGTGACCACCACAACATCAATCCAACGACTTTCTCCTATGGATCTTCAGCCTCGAATGCTTTGAAAACTAACTCACTACATGCGCAGAAGTGCATCCGAAACAGAAAATGAGATCACCACTAGATCAGATCAACAGGGCCAACCGAACCAGAAACAGTTTGCTTTCCTTGTGTGATAATGGATGGTGAAAGAAAGAAGACAACAAGGATATGTAGTAGGGATTGATAAAACTGAGGCCATTGACAACAACCACTGGCACGATGATGATGACGACAGCGACGATAATGCTGCTACTGCTGATTATAATGGTACTGATGTTCATGATGATAAGGATAGATCAGAACTGGCTTTGAGCTTGGATGAGAGCCAGCTAGCTTATACATGACATCACGTTCACCCTCCATATACATAGTAAACATCCGTCAGTCTCGGAAGACGAGGGGGTTGCACTCTAGGCTCTAGAGCGCAAATCCTGGGTGAGTGAGCATGGCTGACAAGCTGTCACCCATGCAGCAGA
>CM060321.1:62300005-62307505 GCA_030674155.1 Stramonita haemastoma
TTACCCTCCAAACTTCAACGTACTTTTGAAAAACACAGTATATTCAAGTTTTATTGCTGATAAAAAGGTGATAATACGCGGGAAAACAAAGCTCTTAGGTCTGTGGTTTGATTCTTTTTACCCCCCCCTCCCTTTTTTTCTTTTCTTATCAGATTCCAGTGGGTCTTTACTCGTACTGTATCAAATTCTTAGCTTTCTAGAGAAGCTGACAAATCTTCAGTATTTACTGCTTGTGAAAGTGGTAGGCACCCATTAGTCTCGGAAGACTATGGAGTTGCGCTCTAGTCTTTAGAGCGCAAAGCCTGGGTAAGTATGTATGGAGGGCAAGCTGTTGCTTGTGAAAGATACTACAGCAACAGGAATATTGTCTCTGGCAAAATTCTTCTAGGGAGACGTCGTACTCTTGCAAATCTCTTTCTGTCTCTCTCTGTATCTGTCTCTGTGTCTCTCTGTATCTCTGTCTCTGTCTGTCTCTCCCTTTCTCTCTGTATCTGTCTCTTTCTCTCTCTGTCTCTGTTTGTGTGTGTGTCTGTGACTGTGTCTGTGTATCTGCGTATTTGTCTGTCTGTCTATCTTGTCTGTCTTGTCTGTCCCTCTGTCTGTCTCTGTCTCTCTGTCTCTAACACATTTCCCATGTGTGTGTGTGTGTGTGTGTGTGTGTGTGTGGGTGTGGGTGTGGGTGTGGGTGTGGGTGTGTGTGTGTGTGTTGGAAGGTGGTGGTGGTGGTGGCGAGCTATGGCTTCAGTTATTTTTTTTTGTTTTCTTTTTGTTTGTTCGTCTTTTGTGCTTTGGCTTGGGTTTTTGGTTTTGCCTTTGTATTGTATTATTCATTATCTACATAATGCCTTCTTTACACTGGTTTTGTTTGTTTATTCGTTTGTTTTTTAGCTTTGTTTTTGTTTATTTGTTTGTTTCTCTATGTAAGTGTGTGGGTATTGGGCTTATTTTACTATCATGATGTATCCCTAAGGGCTGGGACTGGATGTAAAAAAAACACCCACATGGGTGCTTATTAATTAGCCTCGACAAAAAGAATTTGATCGATTTGATTTGATTTGATCTACCTCCCTCTCGTTTTGTCTTTCTCAGCCTCCCTCCGTCTCTGTCTGTCTATTTCTCTGTCTATCTTTCTTTGAGGCATCTCTTCTCTTTGAACTTTTCATTTGTGAAAGCGCAAGAAAAAAAAAACCTTGGAGTTACACCAGTAAAGAGAGTGGAAACTGATAAAGGAAAGAACAAAACCCAACTGAATACAATAAAAACAACACACACACAAAGAACGCCCCACCTCCCTCCCCCTCCATAATAAAAGCAATCATCATGATTAGAGAGGGGAGAAAATAGAGAGAGAGAGAGAGAGAGAGAGAGAGAGAGGAGAGAGAGAGAGAGAGAGAAGAAGAGAAGAGAGACAGGGCACGAGAGAAAAAGAGAGAAGACGAGAGAGAGAGAGAGAGGATAGATTGGATAATTGATTGATTAGATTGATTGATTGATTGATTGATGATTCTTTTATATCGAGGATAATAAAATAAGCACTCTTGTGCTTTTTTTTTTTACATCCAGTCCCCGTGTGTATGCAGTTTTGTAAATGTCATTTGTTCTCTCTGAGAGAGAGAGAGAGAGAGAGAGAGAAGAGAGAGAGAGAGAGAGAGAGGAGAGAGAGAGAGAGAGAGAGAGAGAGAGAGAGACAGACAGACAGACAGACAGACAGACAGGACAGACAGACAGACAGACAGACAGATTGCCAATCAAACATGCAAGAAACTCAGACAGACATCTTGGCTGGTAGACAGACAAACATACAGACAGATAGAAAAGAAATGTATAATCTATTATCATCTACTAAAGAGAAAAACCACTTAATTCCTTTGCATATTGATGACACCCGTGGAAGGCAATACTAAGGAATGTCGGGGAGCAATAAGTGTGACAGGAAAAACACTGTAAGGTACAGACTGGGTTCGGTGGAGGGGAGGGGGGGGGAGAGGGGAGAAGAGAATGGGGAAGGAGAGAGGGAGAGGATAAGGAGCTAGAAAAGTGGGGGGAGAGGGAGGGAGGGGTGGAGGGGGGTTGAGGGAAGAAGGAGATTGCGAGACAGCCTATGGGGAGAGGATTATTGAACAGATCTGCATCCTTGTGTCTGTGATGATGCCGCCAGCAGGTCTGGATGACATGCACACAGTAATTACCCACTTCTTCTTTCTTTTCTTGGCTTGTGTTTAGGTTTATTCAGTCATTATTATTATTTATTTTTTATATCGAGGATAATGGAATAAGCAATCATATGCTTTTCTACATCCAGTCCCCGTGTGTATGCAGTTTTGTCAATCTTGTCATCTGTTCCATCGACACACACTGGCCTACTTTTACGAAAAGCGGAACAGGATTTAACGTGTGTTCAAAGATGTTCTGCTGCGTTCGCACACGGGGCCTCGGTTTATCGTCTCATCCGAAGAACTTTTGGGAAGAGTGGAGTCAGCACTGATGTTAACTCCAGGGGAAGAATCCTCTTAACGGGATTCGAACCCGGGTCGTCAAATTGCGAGCGCAATGTTCTGACCACTAGGCTATCCCGTTCCCTGGTCATGCAGAGAGTAATCATCACCGTTTTATTTCATTTCTGTGCTCGTGTACGGGTTTCTGCTTCCTCTCTTTGTTGTAAAGGATCAGAAATACCTAGGGAAATGTTCACAGCAAAAGATCATTAGTGTTTGCCTATGGAGTGCAGAGTTAAGAGAAAAAAGCGCATGTCCTTCTTCACAGGCTTTTTGGGGCAGAGAATCATTGTGGTCGTTGGGCGTTCACAAGCTTAACACCCTGGGAGTCATTTAGGATATGGGTTGAGTGCAAGCGCTTTGATTTGTCCTTGCAAGATATAGCGTTATAAAAATTATTATTATTATTATTATTATATTATTATTATTATATTATTATTATTATTATTATTATTATCATCATCATCATCATCATCATCATCATCATCACATCATCAATCATCATCATTATTATTATTATTATTATTATTATTATTATTATTATTATTATTATTATCTCATCATCATCATCATCATCATCATCATCATCATCATCATCATCATCATCATCATCATGATGAGAGAGATGATGAAGAGATGATGAGGTGATATGATGATGCTGAGTTAACATCATAAACATCATTAACCTTCTATTAGTTATTAAAACATTTTATTACTACTAATCATTGAGTATTAGTATAGTGTAGTAGAGAGTTGATTTGTCTGAGATATAGCGTATAAAATAGTATTATATTATTATTATATATATAGTTAGTAGTAGTATTAGTATTATATTATTATATAGTTATGTATTATATATTATATTATTAGTTAGTTATATTATCATCATAGCAGTATATCATGTCATATAGTAGTATCATATCTATAGTATGATGAGATAGATAGTTATATAACACATAGTTATCTATCATTGTGTAGTAGTAGTAGTAGTAGTAGTAGTAGTAGTAGTAGTAGTAGTAGTAGTAGTAGTAGTAGTAGCAGTAGTAGTGTAGTAGTAGTAGTAGTAGTAGTAGTAGTAGTAGTAGTAGTAGTAGTAGTAGTAGTAGTAGTAGTAGTATGCATTCTATCTCAGTCACTACGCCTGAGAATCACAATAGGACCGTCATAATACGATACATAGGCCAATCCTGCATCTGACTGCGAACGCATGCAGAACATCTTGCGCACATGTTCAATCCTGTTCCGCTTTTCGAAATGTAGGCCATTGCGTGCCGGTGGGAACAGAGGACAAGATTTATTAAACTGCATACACACGGGGACTAGATGTAAAAAAGCACATGAGTGCTTATTCCATTATCCTTGATATAAAAGATTAAATAAATGATGATTTGATAGATAGATAGTTGGGCAGGTCAGTTTAGGAAGTAGATTCACTTTCAGTTTGAAGCATACAACCAGGAGGGCGCATGATTTGATTTTGATTTGATTTGATTTATTCTTTTATATCGAGGATAATGGAATAAGCATTTTCTTGTGCAGAGTTACATCCAGTCCCTGTGTGTATGCAGTTTTGTAAATGTCATCTGTTCCCACCAGCACACGATGGCCTACTCTTACGAAAAGCGGAACAGGATTTAACGTGTGCGCAAGATGTTCTGAGTGCTTTTGCACACGGGGCTTCGGTTTAAAGTCTCATCCGAAAGACTGTTGGGGAGAGTGGAGTCCGCACTGATGTTAACTCCAGGAGAAAAATCTCCTCGACCGGACTCGAACCCGGGTCTTCAAATTGCCAGCGCAATGTTCTGACCACTAGGTTATCCGTCTCCCACGTTTCACCCAAGCACATTAATTTTTTACATGGAGTGTTTGTGGAGCTTTTGCAGGGATTTTATTTCTAACCACAGATGTTGAGGGTAAACTGGAAGTGATGTGACTGCCTTTGGCTTTTGTCTGTCTGACGTCTGACTGTGACTGTGTGACTGTGTGACTGTGTGTGTGTGTGTGTGTGTGTGTGTGTGTGTGTGTGTGTGTGTGTGTGTGTGTGTGTGTGTGTGTGTGTGTGTGTGTGTGTGTGTGTGTGTGTGTTACTACTCTTAAAAAAGCGGAGCAGGAATAACGTGTGCGTAAGATGTTCTGCGTGCGTTTGCACATGGGGCCACGGTTTCTAGTCTCATCTGAAGGACTTTCGGGGAGAGTGGAGTCAGCACTGTGTGTGTGTGTGTGCATGTGTGTGCTGTGTGTGTGTGTGTGTGTGTGTGTGTGGTGTGGTGTGTGTGTGTGTGTGTGTGTGTGTGTGTGTGTGTGTGTGGTGTGTGTGTTTTGTGTGTGTGTGTGCGTGTGTAGGTGTGCGCGCGAGCGTGTGTGTGAATGTGTCTGTGTGTCTGTATGAGTATGTGTGTAATAGAGAGGAGACAGCCCTTGAGAGAGGATCAGTAACCGGGTCTCCATCTCCGTGTCTCTAATACTGCTGCCAGCAAGTCTATAACGTGCACAAGATCTTTGTGCTTTTATTTCGTTTGTTTTTGTTTTATTGATTTGTATTCGTTGAAATAAACCAGGGACACCCAGGAAAGCTTCGATTAAAAAAACCATGTTTGCCTTTAAAGTGCGGTATATAAACTCAGCTGATAGCTTGCAGATTTGTTGAAGAGAGTCCAGTTACTCATCGAGACACAAGTGGCCTCTAGAATGATTAATTGCAGGCAAAAGTGAGTGTGTTGATCTTTGCAAATACTATGATTTTAAATCAAACTAAGAATTATGATAACTTCTAAAGCACAGGTACATATTGAAGGAGAGAAATGAGTGAGATAGCAACAATGTGAGGCCACAATGTGAAAATTGGTGGATCGATTGTACCACCTATTTACCATGGTTCACAGCAACAACAGCTACAAAAACAAAACCTTTTTTGAGAAATTCCAAATCCTTTAAGACCAAAGGAAGATACACCTTCAACTTCACGGGTTTTGAGATCTTTCCATGTTGTTTAACATATCAACACATGCATAATACAACACTTCTAAAAATGACTACATATGGGTTGGAATTCATGTGAATATGCCAATATGTTTAAATTTTTGTGTGTGTGCTTACGATATGTGTGGAGACATTTCTGTAAACAAAACCCATTGCCTACCAGTGTTCGAAAATCAAGTGAAAAAATCAGAGTTATTCACAGAAAATAAAAGAGCTGTAAAAAAAAGTCCACTGCAAGGTGAAACGAATAGATTTCCTTTCATAAATTCAGATGGGGGAGGGGGAGGGGGTGCTATAGAAAACAAGAGCTAGCAAATAGGGAAAGGGGAGGATAAGACCAGATGGAAGAGGAAGAGAGGGAAAAGCAAAAATGGAAGCAAACTTACCAGACAAAATGTTGTTCTCAGGAGGGCGTTTTTAAATACAGATGCATTACATCACTCTCAAATCACAATTAGCCTTTCAGAGGCAGTTTTTACACGATAGTGCTCTTGCCTGTGGGACCTTTGCTGATGTTAAATATTCATAACTACGAGTGTTGACAGAAAACAGGATCGATCTGTCTGTCTTTGCCTTTGTCTGTCTTTCTGAATATGTGTGTGTGTGTGTGTGTGTGTGTGTGTGTGTGGTGTGTGTGTGTGTGTGTGTGTGTGTGTGTGTGTGTCTAACTAAATGTTTGTGTGTTTTGTGTGTGTGTGAGTGTGTGTGTGTGTGTGTGTGTGTAGAGAGAGAGAGAGAGAGAGAGAGAGAGAGAGAGAGAGAAGAGAGAGGAGAGAGAGAGAGAGAGAGAGAGAGAGAGAGAGAGAGAGAGAGAGAGAGAGAGAGAGGAGAGAGAGAGAGAGAGAGAGAGAGAGAGAGGAGAGAGAGAGAGAGAGAGAGAGAGAGAGACAGACAGACAGACAGACAGACAGACAGACAGACAGACAGACAGACAGACAGACAGAGACAGACAGAGACAAAGACACAGAAACAGAGACACAGAAACAGAGAGACACAGAAACGTAAGCTAGCTTGCAGGCACTCAGGTAGTCAGACCAACAAAGAAGAGATGCATAATAAGGTGATTACTGCAGAAAGTCCCTTTAATCTGTCAGCGTAGGGAATGGTACCCTGGGAGGAACGCATAAGAGATCTGAGAGCAGTAGAACTGACAGGACAAACGTTCTAAGCCACAGAATGGGGGATAAGGGAGAGGACAGAGGAGAAAGACTTCAAGGAAAATAGGGGAGGCGGGAGGAAGCAGCAAACAGCCCAAAGGGAGAGGATTATTGAGCTGATCTCCATCCTTGTGTCTCTGATGCTGTGGCCAGCAGGTCTGGGTGACATTGCACAGCATAATAATGTCTCTAGCTGCTCTCATTTTATGGTTTAGTTTCGTGCCTTGGCCACCAAGATTTTGCAGGCAGTTTTGTTGAGATGTCCGTGCTTGTAGTGGGCTGTTTGCATAAGTTGAAAGACTGCAGTTATAGAGGGAGAAGAAGGAAGAGGAGGGAGGGATAAATGAAGGAGAAAGAGATGATGGAGGAGCAGGAAGAGACAGAGGGAGGAGAAAAAGGGAAGAAGAAGGAGGAGAAGGAGGAGAGGAAGGAGGAGAGGAGGAGAAGAGAGAAGAAAAAGAGAAGAAGAAGAAGAAGAAGAAAAAAAAAAGAAGAAGAAGAAGAAGAAGAGAAGAAAAGAAGAAGAGAAGAAGAACAACAACAACAAAACACACAGAAAGAAGGAGGAAGAAGAAGAAGGAAAGAAGAAGACTATGAAGAGGGGAAAAGAATTTTATAACATAAAAAAAGTTTTTCGCGTCATTAGAATATTTATCGATGTCTTTGAGAAGAAACAGTTTATGTTCCCTTTGGCACTGGTTTACCGTATGAAGCTCTCTGTAACAATCCTTATTATCCCCACCTCTGACGGACGCCATGGTGGATGGTTAAGATCGTTTGACTTCAGTTCCATTCGTCCATGAAGTTGTGGATTCGAATCTCGACAGCGTCTGATATATTCAGGGTGGGGATTTTTCTTTTACAATGTC
>CM060321.1:62312505-62315005 GCA_030674155.1 Stramonita haemastoma
ACCAGATAGCTGTTTGATTTACAGTTGAAGATGACCTTATTTTTAAGGTGCTGTTCTATAATATAAGACAGAATTGAAGTCATGAGGCGGGTAACGAAGGTTGAAATATCAAAGTTGGTCTTTACATCACAAGTTCTCACTGCAACAGTCCTTTATTATTCAATACCAAAACAGCAGCAGCTTTGAACACGAAGGTGACTAGTGATGAAGGATTCCATCACGCTGATTGTTCTTGATTGGGTCACTATTAGCTAATACTTACAGCAGAGCTAAAGGTGATAGCTATATTACCTGAACTGCTTTTTTTAGACCTATGGTCGATTTGCTGTTATAAGTGTTGTTGTTGTTGTTGTTGTTGTTGTTATTGCTGTTGTCTTTGTGATTTCCTTAGCTTAACTACCCAGTGAAATCAGCCACAATGTACACATGCCTCACTTTTTTCACTTGGGAGTCTCTGTGGAGGTATGAGTACACACTGAATAAGTAAGTTTCCATGTATACCTGTTTTTCTAAGTACCTCTCCGGTAGAGTCAGTCATTCTACAACTTCTGGGTATTTCCCCCCTTCAATGGAGAATGCAGGTTGCTAAGATGATTGCCTGTCATGGCTGAAGACCATCTCAACATGACATTACAAAAGATAAGAATATTTTGATGCAGGCCATGGCTCGTACCTTGATCAAAAACTACAGTTCCAGGCACCACTGAACATCACCAAAGTGACCCAGCAGAAGTGCAGGACCCCTCTGGCTGGTACCCCCACGGCAGTCTAATATTGAGGGGCTCCCTGTGAACTGCCGACCCTGAAGATGAGACATAACAAATTTGGGTATGGCTGTGGCGGGGGGATTAAATTGAGCGGCGTTGGAGCAGCAGGACGGGAGAGTCACAGAAGATGAGGCAGAAAAAAACCCAAAAAACCCATAATAAAACAAAACAAATAAAACCTAGTTCCATCATCTTTCTCGTGTGGACCTTGTCACAGCTTGTCATATGACAATGTTGCATGGTTGTTTTTATCATGGATACATCTACCCCCTTTGTGTCGTTTCTGTTTTGTTCTGTTTTCTGTCTGCTTAGTTGTTGTTTCTTTTCCTGATACTTCTCATGATATAAACATGCGACGCTCATGCTTTATTTTCTTTCCGTGTCATGTCATGTTCTCAACATGAAGATTTTTTGGGGGTACATGGACAGAGACTGAGACGCACACACACACACACACACACACACACACACACACACACACACACACACACACACACACACACACACACACACACACACACACACACACACACACATACATACACACACACAGACAGAAAGAGAGAGAGAGAGAGAGAGAGAGAGAGAGAGAGAGAGAGAGAGAGAGAGAGAGAGAGAGAGAGAGAGAGAGAGAGAGAGAGAGACAGACAGACAGACAGACAGACAGACAGACAGACAGACAGACAGACAGACAGACAGACAGACAGAGACAGAGACAGAGACAGAGAGACAGAGAGAGAGACAGAGAGAGACAGAGAGAGAGAGAGTCAGTCTACAGTGCCCTTCCCAGCTTTCTTGTTTATTTTCCACACTGTTCATTTTTAGTTCGTTGTCCTTTCAACCTTTTTAGACGAAAACAACATATTTGTGTAAAAAACCCCCAGAACATTAGCACATAAAATAAATACAGAAAGTGTAAATTTACAAGAGTACTTTAGAAATCCGCACGGTACTCAGATACCATCACTCCATCCAGACAGATCAAGATCTCTATTCATTCCTCTTCGCACTACACACTTTCAAAAAAATGCTGTCGGCATTTTCAGCAACATTTCAGCACTTATCTGATATCTTGGCGGAATTTGACAAACAAAGAATAGTGATAACTTCACTGAGGTCAGTACTCAGAAAATCCATTTTACACCCTCGTTTGGCGTAAACCAGATATAACCGCCATTTTTTTTTAAAAAACAAGGGAGAGAACTTTGCTCTGATAGTATCACGAAGAATAAGCTGAGTAGTGCTTTATTTTTGTAAGCATCAAATTTCACCTGTAATGTTTTTCTGAAGTACCTGTAGATGTTGGTTTAGTATAGGTATGTAGATTTTGTAGTTTAAATCCCCTGGTCGGGTCCGGTTTTATCCTCTGAGTGGGAGATGGGAACGACTTTGCTGGAATAGTATCACCTTTCTCTTATTCTCTTATGTAGTCTAGTGGTTAGGGCGTTGACTCATAATCTAAAGGTTGCGGGTTCGATCCCAGCTTTCGGCTATGGCGTTGTGTCATTAGAAAAGGCACTTTAGGGCTATTTTCTCACCCCACCCAGGTGTAAAAGGGGTACCAACCTTGTGTTGGGGTTAACCCTGCGATAGACTGGCGTCCTATCCAGGGGGAGTCTATGACTCTCAGTCGCTTAACGCCACAGAAACCGGGATAAGCACCGGCCTGATGAGCCTTAGGCTCGGACAGACTTTAACTTAACTCTCTTGTTGTACGAGAAAAAGTACTGAAA
>CM060321.1:62325005-62342505 GCA_030674155.1 Stramonita haemastoma
TCTGTTTTTTCTTAATGTGCCCTTTTCTATCTTCTTCCTTGTTTTTCTGTCCACTCCTATCTTTTTTTTGCTAATTTGATTTTTTTTGTCGTTCCTCGGCTAGAGCTCCAAGGTTCATATATGAGATTTTGCGTATACGATAACTTACCCACCATTAGGGTAGCCGCATTTCGACTTCGGGGATGACGTCTAAACACGACACCAGTCTGCATGCAGTTTTGTAAATGTTTTGTTCTTTTTTTCATCCAACACACAATGACCTAACTCTCAAACGAACAGGTGTTAACGTGTTTGCAACATGTTCTGCGTGCTTTTATTCACAAGACGTCGGTTGATAGTCTCATCCTCATGACTTTCCGGGGAGTGGAGTCAGCAGTGATGTTAACTCCGGGCGGAAAAATCTGCTCGAACAGGCCTCTTGAGCGTGGTTCAAATCCGGGCCACGCAGTCATGTCCTAAATGCAATGCTACAGGCTACCCCACCCCCCATCCCCCCAGTTTAATTCAAACGTAATCACCAAAAGTTGCCACTTATAAAAAAAACTAAATTAAAACAAAACGCTGAAAACTACAAGCAAGCCCCCAAAGTAATAGGAAAACAAACGCACCAGATCAAGTTTAATTAAAAACTCGTGAAAAACAAAATAAAATAAACACACCGGAAAGTTGAGGAAATAACAGGCTACAAAAAAATCCTCGAAAGAACAACAAAGAAAATGAGGTAAAAGTTCAATATGTCGAACAAATAAAGAGAAAAAAATAAAACGAGCGAGCAACACAAGCTGCTATAAAACAGATGAAAATGAACAGAAAGACGTAAGGAAATAATGAAATGATATTAAACAGACAAAAATGGAAGAAAAGAAGGAAAAGAAAGAGGAGGGAGAAGACAGAGAGAGAGAGGGAGAGAGAGAGAGAGAGAGAGAGAGAGAGAGAGAGAGAGAGAGAGAGAGAGAGAGAGAGAGAGAGAACAATGAACAATGAACAATGAACAAATTTTATTTAAAGAGGGTAATGGCATAAGCAAACATGCTTTTTTACAACCAGCCCTCTGGGCAAAAAAAAAAAAAAAAAAAAAAAAAAAAAAAAAAAAAAAACCACACACACACAAAAAAACCCAACAAACTGAATAAATTATTTATAAAAAAAATAAAAATAAAAAAAGGCATAGCAATAGCGAACAAACTGCACATAGACATTATATGAGTGAAGACAAAGGGAAAAATAATAACAACAACAACAACAACAATAATAATAATAATAATAATAATAATAATAATAATAATAATAATAATAATAATAATAATAATAATAATAATATATATCCATGACATCATCCAAATGCAATAAACATTTTCTACGCCTATATCGTTATCTTTTACAAAACAAGCGTACAAAATCACAAAATCAGATTAGAAAATAAAGAAAGAAAAGATGATTGACTAGAGAGAAGAGTAGAGTAGAGTAGAATAGAATAGAGTAAAGTAGAGTAGAGTAGAGTAGAGACAGAGAAGGGATAGACAGACAGAGGAGAGATAGAATATAAACAGGTGGGCGGACAAAAGACAAATTTCACAGGCAGACAGACAGACAGACAGACAGCGAATGACAGACAGCAAAGAGAGAGACATATGAAAAACATGATTGAATGAAGTCATGGCAAACATCACTGACATTTTGTCTCACCAACAAGAAAAAAAAAAAATTGTAGGACAAGATCATCAGCAAATCACTGGCAGCCTTTCATTCATAAAAAAATGTTTCAATGATTTTTTAAAGTTTTGCATAGAGGTTATGCTTTTTAAGTATGCAGGCAGGTTATTCCAGTAAGTGCCACCGCTATAAATAAGACTACTTTTAAACAAATCAATTCTTGGTTTTGGCACAGTAAATTTGTGCGAATGACTATATATGTTTATTTGAAAACGTTTCGTCAGAGTGGGCGGTGCATTACCATATACTATCCTATGCATCATTAAAGCTTTGTTGTATTCCAATTGCAAATTAAATGGTAAAATACCAACTGATTTATAATCCAAGGAAGTTAATGAACTTGATTTCAATAGAATAAGCTTAATGGCACGCTTATATAATCTAGTCAGAGATTTTAATGTATTTGCACTTGCAGAATCCCACAAAGTTGATGCATATTCTATAACAGAATTAATGTGTGCATGGAAAAACTGTTTTCTAGTGCTAAGATTAAGGAAATGTTTTATTTTAGACAACTGAAACACTTTTTGAGATACAATTTTACTTAGATTGGCGGCGTGGTCTTGCCATGAAAGATTATGATCAATAGTGATTCCTAGCACTTTGTGGAAATTTACTTCTTCAATTTTTTCTCCATAAACATTTATAGGGGACATAGAAGAGAGCTGGTTCTGTCGCTTTTGTCTGGTTGTTATCCACATACACTTAGTCTTGCTGGGATTAAGGGACATGTGATTTAGTTCTGCCCATCTGGTAAGCTGATGTATATTGTCTTGGAGACTAGATGATAAAATGTGCAAGGAATGATTTTCAGCATGAATTGAGTTGTCGTCTGCAAACAAGTCACAACAAGCGTTCACGTATAAGGGTAAATCATTAATATATATAGAGAAAAGTAGAGGGCCCAGAACTGAACCTTGGGGAACACCATTGGTAACTGTGAGAAAATCAGACTGCGACTTGCCAACAAAGACTGACTGTTGTCTATTTGATAAAAAGGATTCAAAAAATTGAAATGTATTCTTTGATATACTATATAGCTTTAGTTTCTTTAACAAAAGTGTGTGGTTTATCACGTCGAAAGCCTTTGCAAAGTCGGCAAAGACAACTCCAGTAAACATATTGTTATTTATATTTAGAAGCCATTTGTCTACCATATTTATCAGAGCGGTGTGACATGAATGTTTTTTTCTGAAACCTGATTGACTTGGATTGATTAGGTCATAT
The DNA here is from genome assembly GCA_030674155.1 of Stramonita haemastoma. Lineage (NCBI taxonomy): Eukaryota > Metazoa > Mollusca > Gastropoda > Neogastropoda > Muricidae > Stramonita > Stramonita haemastoma. The sequence goes on from CM060321.1 coordinate 62,327,946, forward strand.
TTTTCTAAATGTAGAAGTAAACATTTTTGTACATGCTTTTCTAAAGGCTTTGATAAGATAGATAAAATTGATATCGGCCTGTAGTTTGAGGGATCATTTGATGTGCCAGATTTAAAAAGAGGAATTACTTTAGCCTTTTTAAAATGAGAAGGAAAATAAGCTTTGTCAATACAAAGATTATAAATATAGGTAAGGGTATCTGCTATTACAGGTGCAGCAATTTTAATTATTTTACCATCTAGTCCATCAAAATCCTTTGTGGTTGACTGCTTTAATTGCAAGAGGGATGTCAGCACTTCAGGTAAAGAGATAAATGGAATGCATAATTTAGAGTGTATATTTTTAGACTCACAATATGCCCTTAAATGTTCCAAATCATTATTTTTCCAGTCTTCACACTTTATTAAGTTGTTGGCTATCCCAACAAAATGGTTATTCAGCGTCAAGGAAGAAATATCTTTTACTGTAGTTTGTGCTTTTTTGTTTGTTTTGTTTGTAAGTAGATTAATGGCTTTCCAAATGTGTCTGCAGTTTTTTCTGTCAGATACAAGATCTTGAAAGTACTTTTGTTTGGCTGCACGCTTCATGTTTGTCACCTTGTTTCTTTGGTTTTTAAAATCTTTATCATGTTTAGACTTTAAAAAGTCTCTTTCTTTTATTTCCTTCTCTATTTCTTCTGATATCCATGGAGGTTTTGACTTGGATTTCATGCGTTTTGTTTTTAATGGAGCATGTTTATTATAAATTTCAGAAAAGGTGTGTATCCAGAAGTCTATGGCTTTGCATGGATCAGTGTACTGATAAACATGAGACAAAGTGGAGTTTGCTAAATCACTAAGAAAAACATCTTTTTTGAACTGTTTAAAGCATCTATATTGTATTGTTTTGTGACCTGTCCTGGGGATTTTTATCCCTTTTCTTGACCAAGTTACACAAATAGGGAAATGGTCACTGCACGAAAAAACAGGTGAACAAACTTCAGCTATATTCTGTTTGGAAGAAACGTAAACATGGTCAATGAGTGTGCTGGTGGTGTCTGTAATACGTGTTGGACAGTCAATAAGCTGATTTAGATTAAAGGTTTTGAAAAGCTGAACCCATTGAGTCTGCGGTTTTAATAGATCAATATTAAAATCACCTAACAGTATTATTTCATTGTTATAAAGTGTGGCAGCGTCCATCATTGTATCAAAATCAGTATACCAGTTTATTCTTTCGGAGGGATTTCTGTAGATAAAGCCAATAAGTAATGGTTTTGTATGTTTTAACTTGACTTCTACCCATATAGATTCAACATGGTACTGTTCTAATTCAAAGATTCTATTCAATGTGACAGACTGATTATAATATAATAATAATCCGGTTTCTTTAGAAGTTTTTGGATCACGACGAATGACATTGTAACCAGGGAATAACAGGTCAGAATCTGGTATTTGAAAACGCAGTCGTGATTCAGAAAGACAAAACAAATGAAAATTTTTACCAAAGTTGTCCAAAATCATTGCAATTTCGTCTAGTTTGTTATACACATGATTTATGTTTAAATACCCAACTCGCAATCCTTCTTTTGAAGGCCATTTTTTAAGAGTTAAAGACATCATGCAAAAAGATACATAAATATATTACACCAAATAACAAATTCAAAAAGGAAATCAAAATAACGTATATAATAATTGTAAGGGAAGGTCAACTTATATAGGATTACAAAAAAAAAGAGGAAAAAAAGAAAGAAACAAACTGCACAAAGACAGTGGTTACTATTTGTTATGACAAATAAATTTGCAAATCTAGTGTATAAAACACAAGCAGTCGTACTTGAATATCAAATCACATATGCCAAAAATTGCCAAAAAACCCAAACAAACAAACAAATCCACAGAAGTCCCAGCTGGCAGAATGAAAAATACTCAACCAGTTTACCAGCACGAGGTGATTTCAGGACAAAAATTCTTATATATCGGCCTTGCTGTCACTGCGACACACACACACACACACACACACACACACACACACACACACACACACACACACACACACACACACACACACACACACACACACACACACACACACACACACACAAACATAAGCACAAACACACGTGCACACACACACACACACACACACACACACACACACACACACACACACACACACACAGGCACCCACGCATCAACAAAACTATGCACGCCCAGAGGGGCTGGATGGTACACCATCACACACAAATTAGGTTAACATATATTATAGATATAGGTTATACATGTGTGTACCTCACAGGCACATCTTCGTATGAAAAGTTTGATACAAAAATTATGCATATATATACACAAATATATCATATTAAATTTCAACACACACACAAATTTTAATACCAATGTTTGTGGTCATTTATATTTCATGACAAAACCCTCATTGTATGGGCATGATCTGAGACATGAGGAAATCTCTTAAAGATAAATCCCACGGGATGTTAGCTGGGGGGCGCATGACATTCTGACCAAAGTCTGCAACAGCAGCAGTTTCTGTTGGATGTGCAGGGCGGGGATAGTGAAGCATGTCAGGACTATGCCCAATAAGTCTGCTATTGTTCCTGCCATTAGATGGGGGTGGGTAAGGGGGGAAATAAGGGGAGGATAGCGGCAATCTATCATTCAGACGTAAGGGCAGTGGAGGATAGTGATAAAGTGATGCTGGGTGAGGACAGAGGGGGGTGGGCTGGGATCTCTGTGGTTTCCAGACAAATTCGTTTTGTTCTATTGTCTGTCTTTGATTTGTCTGTTCGTGGACGTTTACATTTGGCGGAGGCTGTAAATGGTTTGCTAGTTGGCTGTTTTCTACCCTGTTCTGACGAACAGAACTTTGGGTATTGGAACCCTGATACTGATCAGGGTACCAGCTAGCCAGTGTTTTCTTCAAGTTCACAGCCAGTTTGGCTGTTCCCTGCATGCTGGGATGAACTGCGTCTCTGTACAGAGCAAGCCGTGGAGCTCCTGATTGTGTGACAAAAGAAGTCTTGTTATCAATAAAAACCACGTCTTGGAGTTGGCAGGCACTGTACAGATTGCGGTTAGAGGGGGCTATGGTATTATTTAAGTTGTGTCTGCCTTTAGCAGGAATAATTGAACTTACGGCTATGGCGGATAGGGGGAACACTTTTTTACAAAGAGAGATAAGTTGTGTCCATGCATCGACACTGATTTGACCCGAGGAACAGCTGTTTAAACCTACGTGAAGGAAAAGATGTTTGATACTGGAGAACGAGGCTTGGGAAAGTAGCCATGTGGTCAGATCAGAAACAGTCATGCCGGGAATACACAGCTTGTACATAGAATATTGTGGTGTTGTCAGTCTTTTAGGGTTTATGTACCTGACGACCGAGTCACCAATGAGAAGTGATGTGGTTTTGTCAGGGATGACAACATTGTTCATCACTTTCTGAGGTGAAAGTTTGGGGTGGGTGGATGTCACAGATTTGCTATTTGAAATTTCATGATAATTGTCGGAACTAGTAGATGGTATGGCATGCTTGCGATGTTGACTTTTGTTTGTGTCAGAAGTGTCTTTTAGCAGAGTTGAAAAAGTGTTAGACACGGGAACACAGTACATTATGTCACCTTCCTCAGATTTAGAGTCTGAGGACTCCACAGCCACAGAGGACTGTGTCAGAGTGGGCTGGTGGGGGTTTTCAGTAGTCAGTGTGCCTGACTTCAAAATGGACTCGTCAGTTGTCTGACTGTCAGTCTTTGCAATCATTATGGGCTGAGAGACACACTCTCTCTGATCAATTGACAATGCGGTGCTTGCTTCTAACAAAGAGTCATCAGACTGCGTTGATGCATCATGCAGTACTTTTGGTTTATTGTTCTTTGTACCTGAGTTTATGTTAACTAAATGAGATTTCAGAGACTGGTTTTCTTTCTTTATCTGATGAAGTGTGTGAACAATATCCGACATCTTTGTTTCCATTTTATCCATCATCATATCAAATTTTTCATTTAGTCTTGATTTAATTTCATTTTTGACAGCAATTTTTACGTCATCAATTTTTGACACCTGTGTGTTTGTAAAATGTTTGTTTTCATAAACGAAGTCCTCAAGAGCAGTTTCAAGTTGAGAAAGTTTTTTAGAACATGGACAAACAAGAGGTGACTTACGTTTGTACTGTTTGGGAGTGAAGCACAAGGTTCGCCTTCTATAAAGCTTAGTCTTTTTACGAGAAGGTGTTAATAGTTGTGAGGGTGGGGCATTTGTTTCTGTAGGGAAGGGAATGGGAGACAAAAGGACAACACCTTGGGAAGCAGGCTGATGCTGCTCACAAGACATCAGCAGGGGTGTACAGTCGGGATGGGGGGAAGCATCAGAATTACCATCACTGCTGGCCACATCAATGTCCGGGGTGGTGAACGGTAAGGGTTCTGGGGTGTGCAGAAAGGCAAGTGGCACATTCAACACAGACTTGGTCAGTTTGTCACAATCGTTGTGCCGCATGTAGTCCAAGACCAGTGTTTTCAGTGCTTCGCACTCACGTGAGTCCCATTGCACACAGTCTTTTCCTTGGCACAACAGAGTGCCTGAAGACTGACCGGGGGAGAAGTACATGGTCACCGTCACACTCTTAAGAGAGAGAGAGAGAGAGAGAGAGAGAGAGAGAGAGAGAGAGAGGTGTGAGAGATAGAGAGATAGAGAGAGAGAGAGAGAGAGAGAGAGGAGAGAGAGAGAGGAGAGAGAGAGGAGAGAGAGAGAGAGAGAGAGAGAAGAGTGAGAGATAGAGATAGAGATAGATAGATAGATAGAGAGAGAGAGAGAGAGAGAGAGAGAGAGGAGAGAGAGAGAGAGAGAGAGAGAGAGAGAGAGAGACAGACAGACAGACAGACAGACAGACAGACAGACAGACAGACAGACAGACAGACAGACAGACAGAGACAGAGACAGACAGACAGAGACAGACAGACAGACAGACAGACATACAGAGATTTGGTGTCAACATCGATGAAAACAGGCTATACTTTGCGTACATAAGATGAATATTCTTGCTGTTATATCCAGTTCTGTTGGAGATGAGTATTGCTGTTTTGACGTCAGGCCTAAACTTGGTAAACAGAAAACAAATCCAGTAAATAAGTGAGTATTTTTCAGTTCGTGTGTTATAAGTGGCTGCATTCACAACAGTTGAAAGTCTTAGTTAATAGATGAAGACATAGACGAGTTGCGAAGAATTGCGAAGAATTGCAAAGAAGAAGAAGAAGAAGAAGAAGAAGAAGAAGAAGAAGAAGAAGAAGAAGAAGAAGAAGAAGAAGAAGAAGAAGAAGAAAAAGAAAAGAAGAAGAAGAAGAAGAAGAAGAAGAAGAAGAAGAAGAAGAAGAAGAAGAAGAAGAAGAAGAAGAAACGACATTAACGACTAAGATGATGATGCTGAACATGAAAGTTCAGAAGAAGAAGGTGATGATGATGGTGATGATGATGATGATGATGACGTCGACGACGACGATGATGATTATGATGATGACTATGATGTTGGTGATGATGACAAAGATGATAATAGAAAAGAAGAATTCGATGATAACAGTAATAAGTTATAGAAATCAAGAACACCAAAATGAAACAAATATATGACCTTAACATCTTTTCAGTTCAAACTAGCATCCCAGACCCAATCAGCTTACTTTCATTCGAGTCCAGACATGTCTCTTAACATTTCTGTAGCTCCCAACTGTTTTTTAATGAATCAAAACAACACATCTATCTAAACATTATTTCCATCGTTACGTGCATCCTCAGCCTCTGTGATTAAGCAGCTTCAAAAGAAGAGCGGATAATGAAAGAGGGCGAGGTCATTTGTGGAGAAAAGCCTTCATTTGCTGGCTATTCATTCTTTTTTCTTTTTCTTTTTTTTCTTTCTTTTTTTAACCTTTTTATTCTTTAACGGGATAAGCACTCTTGTGCTTTTTTTTTTTTTACATCCAGTCCCCGTGTGTATTCAGTTTTGTAAATGTCATATGTTCCCACCGGCACACGATGGCCTACTCTTACGAAAAGCGGAACAGGATTAAACGTGTGCGCAAGATGTTCTACGTATTCATTAACCGTTAGAGCCCCGATAACTATCAAAAGCTATTTCAGAGATGTTTTTGTTTCCCTAACCAAAGAGAGCTTTGAAAAAAACAACTTGGGAATACGCTCTGTGGTGAATCATTGAATCAACGATCAGGACAGTTTAACCTCTAAATCCCTGGGAAAAGGTCGATTTTGATGTCAGGTCATAAAGGCTCTGACGGCTGAACGATAGAATTTGGGGAGTTGTCTTTTCCTTTGAATTCTTTCTTTCTACCACCCTCGTTTTCTCGTTTGCTTTTTGTTTTGTTAGTTTGGGTTTTATATTTAGTGTGTGTGTGTTGTGTTGTTGTGTGTGTGTGTGTGTGTGTGTGTGTGTGTGTGTGTGTGTGTGTGTGTGTGTGTGTGTGTGTGTGTGTGTGTGTCGTGTGTGTGTGTGTGTGTGTGTGTGTGAGTGTGTGTGTGTGTGTGTGTGTGTAGTGTGTGTGTGTTTCCAAATTTAGTTGTTTGTAGTCATTGTACTAAATTGCATTAATTTATTACATTAAGCTGTATTGAATTTGTATTGTATGGTATGGTATTGTAGTATGTTGCGTTGTGTTGCGATGCATTGTATTATATCGTGTTATATGGTATTGCATTGCATGATGCGGTTTTGTCAATTTTGTCATCCGTTCCGACGGCACTCAGAGGCCTAGTCTTCCGAAAGGAGGAACACGTTTCAACGTGTGTGCAAGATGTTCTACGTGGATTCAGACACGTGACCACATCCGAAGGACACTGGACTACAGGATTTAGGAATCATTCCATCCTGTAACTAGAATAAGCCTTCTCTATCCCTTCAGGGCTTCTATTCAGAAGTGTCCATATGTAGGTGGATTTTTTGTATCTATTGGGATTTTTTATGTGTAGGAGTGGAAAGTAATTGCTGGGAGCGTGATGATTTTTGTGCTAATGTCAGAGATAAACATCTTCTTGATAATTGTAATGATGATGATGATGATGATGATGATGATGATGATGAGTGATGATGATGATGATGATGATGATGATGATGATGAGATGAGATGATGATGATGATGACAATCCTTCTCCTCCTCCTCCTGGTCCTCCTCCTTCTCCTCCTCATAATCATAATGATGATGATAATAAAAAATAATGATGATGATAACGATACTACTACTACTACCTACTACTACTACTACTACTACTACTACTACTACTACTACTACTACTACTACTACTACTACTACTGCTGCTGCTGCTGCTGCTGCTGCTGCTTGCTGCTGCTACTACTACTACTACTACTACTACTAATTATAGTAAATTGATAATAATAATGATAATTATTATAGCAACAACAGTATTGAAAATGATAATTTCACATTAAGAGATTGTGTTTATCTGTGGTGCATGTGTCATAGCTTGTGGCGTTGATTTTATTGTCTCAAATCACATTACTCTCTGGCTTGTGCCTTTTGCCCCTAGAGGGCATGTGCATATGTGCATCAGTTTTGTTTTTGCTCTCTAGTGATACCAAGAAAGACACACTTTTTAGCATATTAGATTTTCTTTTTCTTTTCTATTTTTTGTCATGTTGTACTGCAGTTCACAAAACCCCCAAGCAGTGCGCATAACCACATTACCACAAAGAAAAAAAACCCTCTACAAACAAGCCACAAGCACTCCTAAAAAATCCCAACAAAACGTGTGGAAACTGTATATGGGCTGAATCATCTTAAAAATCGATGAACTGTACGCCAGGGTACAATGTATGCTTTTATATTCTGTACACATTTTATACTTGTTCCCAACTTTTTATTCTCTGTATCTCTGTCTGTTCCTGTGTGTATGTGCGTTTGCATAATGTCTGTCATCTGCCTGTCTGTTGTCTGCCTGCCTGTCTGTCTCTTATTCTCTTTCTCTCTTCTCTATCTCCCCCCACCCCTCTCTTTCTCCCCTCTTCTCTCCCCCCTCTCTCTATCTCTGAACCTCTCTCTTGCTCTCTCTCTCCCTACTACTCTTTCCCTCTCTTCTTTACCTCTCTCTTCCCCTCTCTCTCCTCCCTCTTTCCCTCTTTTCCCCTCTCTTCTCCCTTTTCTCCCTCCTCTCTCTCCCTCTGTATTTACCCTCTCTCTCTCTCTTTTTTTTATCTCTCTCTTTCTATCTCTCTCTCCCCTCTATCTCCCCTCTCTCCCCTCCTCTCTCGGCGTCCCTCTCTCCCTCATTCTCTCTCTCTCTCCTTTCCTTTTCCCTCTCTCTTTCTCCCTCTCTTCTCTCTCTCTCTCTTCTCTCTCTCTCTCTACTCTCTCCCCCCTCTCTCTCTCCTTCTCCTCTCTTTCTTCTCTCTTCTCTCTCTCTTCTCTCTCCCCTCTCTCTCTCTCTCAAATCTGTGTGTGTGTGTGTGTGTGTGTGTGTGTGTGTGTGTGGTGTGTGTGTGTGTGTGTGTGTGTGTGTGTGTGTGTGTGTGTGTGCGTGTGGTGGTGTGTGTGTGTGTTGTTAAATCAGTTTTTATGTATGTGTGTTTTCCCATGACAGAGTGTGTTTTTCCCCCTCTCTCTCTATGTTCTTCCTTGTTTGCCCGTTCATGACTCAGTCTGTCAACATGGTTATGGGTCTGTTTGCCTGCCTGCTTGCTCTGTGTGTCTGTGTGTGTTTGTGTTAGCCTTCCTTGTTTTATGTGTATGTCTCTGTTTTTGCTCCTGTCCTCACAACCCATTGTCTGTCTGTGCTTTGTCTGTATGCCTTTCTATGTCTGTCTGTTGTTTGTCTGTCGGTCAGCTGTTAGTTCGTCTCTATCGATCTGCTCCTTTCTTGCAAAAGCAAAACCCCTACTTGCAAGCCTATGTTCTTGATCTGTTCTCTCTTTGTGTTTGTCTCTGTCTGTCTGTCTCTGTCTGTCTGTCTGTCTTCTGTCTGTCTGTCTGTCTCTCTGTTCGGTAAGCTCATAAATATTAGCAATCAATCAAACAACTAAAAAAACACAGAAAACAACGAAAACCAAAGCAAACAAATGAGAACAAACAAGAACACAACCAACAAACAAAGAAAAAGAAAAAAACATTAAAGAAACAAGCTAGGCAAATCAAATCAAGGAAAATCCCAAAGCCAACAAAGCGAGACAAAACAAAGATGCAGAAACAAAGGCATGAAATAACCAACAAAGAAAGAATAACTGAATATAAAGACAAAGACGAGCAAACTGAAACTTTAGAATACAAACGAACAAGACAAAAAAAAACCAACATGAAGAAGGAAAAAGAAGTAGCGGAAAGACAAAACATACATTGACACAGATATTAAGAACAGATGACAAAAAAATGTAAGCAGTAAGCAGGATAGCCCCTACCCCCTTCCTTCTCTTCCCCCCCCCCCCCCACAAAAAAAAACTACAGAAAAAAAGGGCAAGAGAAGACGACACTGATATCATAATTGTAAATGGAAGAAAATATTCCAATTCTCTCGAGTACATGAATCAGATAAAGAGAAAAGAAAATGGCAAAGAAAAGTATTTGGATATATTGTTTTTTGTTCCTCCGCGAGAATTCTGAGGTTTACCAAATGGTGGGAGTTTTGCGTATACAACCCTTAACCTTTTTACCAGCCAGTAAAGTAACCGCATTCGCCTTCGGGGAGTGTGTAGGAATGAAAGTAGGAATAGAAGGAGGAGAGGATTAGTTATCATTTATTATTTATTATTTATTCATCATTTATTATTCATTCATTTATTTATTTATCTGTTTATTTATTTTTTATATCAAGGATGATAGAATAAGCGCTCATGTGCTTTTTACATCCAGTCCCTGTGAGTATGCAGTTTTATAAATCTTGTTATCTGTTCCCACCTGCACACAATGGCCTACTCTTAACAAAAGTGAAACAGGATTTAACGTGTGCCCAAGATGTTCTGCGTGAAGATTAGTCAAGCAAAAGAGCCTGGCTCAGTAAACAATGGCAGGAAAGAAGAACGCACTTTAAAAAGAGTTGAAGATATAGAACTCACTTTCCATCTCTGCGGCTTTAATGATGCTTTTAGCAAGTCTGCGAGACTTCAGAACCATTCATGCCACGATTTTGTGTGTTTGCCTACTTGTCTGCTTGTCTGCGCTTTCGTTGTTTTGAAAAAAGGCCAACAATGCTGGAGAAAACATTCTGGTAGAGCTTTGGTTTCATGTTTCCTTTCCATGCGCAGAATAAATACACAGACTTTCTATAGCTGCTTTGGTAAGAGAATCATTTTAAAGTGAAAGCTTCAGTGAGGGGAATCATTTTAAAGTGAAAGCTTAAGTGAGGGGAACATTTTAAAGTGAAAAGTTTTAGTGAGAGAATCATTTAAAGTGAAAGTTTTCGTAAGAGAATCATTTTCAAATGAAAGTTTTAGTAAGAGAGTCATTTTAAGTGAAAGTTTTAGTAAGAGAATCATTTTAAAAGTAAAGGCTTCTCTAAAAGGAATTGTTTCTAAAGTGAAATGGTTTAGTTAGAGAAGCATTTCAAAATAAAGGCTTTTGCAAGAAAATCGTTTGAAATCAAAACCCCAATTTAAAGAAGCTCTAAACTTCGAGTTGAGAGATCTGAGTCAAGATAGTGTTTCATGATTTCAATTCAATTTAACGTCAGTAAAACATTTCAAGTCAGAAAAATTATCTTAAGCCAGTAAGACTCTTGCTGAATATAAATTGGAATTGAAATCATGAATCCCACTGGGAAAGGCAGACAGTGGTGGTCTTCCATTTATAGGTGACAGCTGTTCCAGCAATTGTCTTGGAGGAAGAATTAAAATCAGCATGTCCAAGATATAGTATCATCCTAAGGACTTTTTTTTTTGGGGGGGGGGGGGGGGGGGGGGGGGTAGTTGAGTTCTGCACTGGTGTTAACTCCAGGAGAAAATATCCCTTTGAACAGGAATCAAACCCGGGTTGTCAGATTGCGAGCGCAATGTTCTAACCACCAGGCTATCCCGTCCCGAGATAATGACAGAGGAAGAGGTCATTCATGGGGAGAGGCATTGATTCGCTTGCCGGCCATCAAGGCTTAGTGCCCTGCAGGCCGTTCAGCCTGTTTCAGAAGGGGTTTTCTCTGACCCCGGATCGATGTGAACAAACCACGGGGAAATGTGTTTAGTGGTGAAACAGTTAACCAGCTATTCAGACTGTTTAATCTTCCTTTTCTTTCTTTTAAGAACGATCTCTTCAACCCTTGTTTCTGCCTGAGAAGAGTCTAGTTAATCATTCTTCACACGAAAGTTAAGCAGAATTGTGTATTGTTGCCAAGTGGATGGGTGACTGTTTGCGCGCTTCGGCTTCAGTACAGTCCCCCAGTTCACCCAGCTGTAAATAAATACCTGCTGTCTTTAGGGACAGGGGAGGTTAAGCAGCGAGGGAGAGGAGATGGGCACCGCCCTCAATATGTTGGATCCTGGGGAAACAGGTCTCTGAATCTCACCCCCACCCCACCCCACCCCCACCCCCACGACCGCATAGGTTATGGGAACAACTTTACTTTTTACCTTTTAACTGAGAAGGATCGACCTAACCTCTCGTTCCCTCCGCTCGGCTGCAGATACCTTATCCTTAAAAATTCCGAGATTCAACCTATCTACCGTTGGCCGCCGCTCTTTCTCTATTTCTGGTCCATCAATCTGGAATGACCTCCCTCTCTCCCTTCGGCAAAAGCCTACATATGACACTTTTAAATCCAACCTCAAGACACACTTGTTTCAAACCTAAGATTTTTGCCTTTTTGTTTTCATCTCCTATTTGTCCCTGCCTTCAACAATTGAAATTCCATTCACCATGTCAAATGTATAACCTCTATAAGTGTTGTGTGTGTGTGTGTGTGTGTGTGTGTGTGTGTGTGTGTGTGTGTGTGTGTGTGCGTGTGTGTGTGTGCGTGTGTGTGTGTGTGTGTGCGCGTGCGCGCGCGCGCGTGTGTGTGCTTTCGTACTTGCTAGAATTATTTATTGTCATTGGTTGTTTGTTGTGAGGGTCGAGTGCAAGCGCTTTGATTTGTTTTTACAAGATATAGCGCTATATAAATTCCATGTATTATTATTATTATTATTCACTTGAAAAGTATGCACGTAATCTTTCTTCTGCATTTTGATGTGGTCGTTAAAGTTAATAACTTAGCGACTAGTCAATCAACTGAATTTGAGAACGGATGACAAAGGTGACAAAACTGCATACACATGGGGAATGGATGTAAAAAAGCGCATGAATGCTTATTCAATCATCCTCGAAATAAAAAAAAATAAATACATAAGTTAATTTGAAAGCTGCACGCCTTTGAAGCGCTTTTTATGACCGATGTTTCGCTGGAGAACCATTCTTTAATGAAATAGCGTTTGTTTGAAGCGTATTTTGTTGTAAATTTTACTTGCTTGCGTCACCGAGTACAGTGTTAGCCACTATCTTCAATGACACTGAAACAATTCTCTTCCTCTGGTTCCAGCCTTCGATGGTCCTGGTGGCTTCATGGATTCTCAAACCCTGGATTCGGCGATGTTGCCAGTGAGAGAGGCTGGCGGTCTGCCTTTGATCTTCTTGTGTTAGTCGTGCTTTGTCTTCATTATGTTCGTATTTTGGTTTCGTAGCGCAAAATCTACATAATCTTGATTTTTTGTTATTTATAAGCTGATGTATTGTGTGTAGAACGCGTTATACATTATGTGCATCTCTCTCTGTTTTTCTCTATCTCTGTCTGTCTGTCTATCTGTCTGTCTGTCTGTCTGTCTGTCTGTCTGTCTGTCTGTCTGTCTGTCTGTCTGTCTGTCTGTCTGTCTGTCTGTCTCTCTCTCTCTCTCTCTCTCTCTCTCTCTCTCTCTCTCTCTCTCTCTCTCTCTCTCTCTCTCTCTGGCTTATAGAACAATCAGTCTGAGCAGGCACAGGCTTAACCAGCTTGAAAGAGTAAAGAATGGTGTATGGAAGTATTTTATTTCCTTCCTTCCTTCCTATGTTTGTTTGTTTATTTGTTTGTCTGTTTGTTTGTTTGTTTGTTTGTTTGTTTGTTTGTTTGTTTGTTTCTTTCTTTCTTTCTTTCTTTCTTCTTTCTTTCTTTCTTTCTTTCTTTCTTTCTTTCTTTCTTTCTTTCTAAATAACACTAAGCTTTGCATGACTGGAGAAGGTTTTGTAATCTTAAACCAGGGATCACAAAGAAAGACAGATACGCGCACGCCTATGTGCATGTGCGTGCGTGCGTGTGTATGTCTGTGTGTGTGTGTGTATGCTTATGTGTGTGTGTGTGTGCGCTGTGCGTGTGTTTGTGCACACGCACGTGCGCATGTTTGCACACGCAAGTGATTTTCTTGTCGTTTCTAGTGCATTATTCTTTGATGTCTATTTTCACCTTCTTTATGATTGATTGTTATTGGCTTTTCCCCTTCTGTCACTGCAATCATTGGATTGTACCCCATCAGGTATCCCTGATCTTCTCATCAGTCTGTGCAGTGAGGAGATAATCTGGAGGCTTGTTTCGGCAATCACAATATGGCATGGACACAAACACATGTTAATTTTTCTTCTCTTTTTTCGTCAAACGCTCAGATAAAAACAATTGTCATCTGTCATATGAGCGAAAATTAGTTGTGAATGCCGTTAAGCCCCTGACAAATCAGGCCCAGCGTATTCGATTTTAGTGTGGGAAAGAATTGATGTAGGTCTTTCTGGAAATAAAGACAGGAGAATGGACCAAGAAGGAAGAAAATAAACAGAAAGCAGGTGGGTGACAGGCAGAAAAAGAATAACACAAAAATAAAGATAGGAATAGAAAAGAGGGAAGAACCCAATTTGCAGTAGGTGGAGACGCTGTTTGTACTGACAGGCCCCTGGAATCCCCACGGGATAGGAAGGGATTTGAAAACACTGTAAGTAAAAGGTAAAGGTGTCCCATAACCTAGGTGGTCGTTGGGGAGCGAGAGCATCAGAGACCTCAGCTTTTCTAAGGGCCAGCATGTTGAGGGCGGCGCCCATCTCCTCTCCTTCGCTGCTTTTACCTTCCTTGACCCTAAAGAGGACAGTTACCCATTTACAGCTGTGTGAACTGGGGGACTGTACTGAAGTCAAGGCGCATAAACGGTCACCAACTGTGCACTGTAATGACGGTGAACTCTGAGGTTGATCACCGCTAAAGTCTACTTACCGCCTTATTCCAGTCACATGTGGTTTGTCGTTTTGTCCTGATGGTATTAGGGATAACGGGCGGTGCTTCTAAGTTCTCAGGATGTGGCAGGTTTGGCCCGTCTGTTCTCGTTAGCAGTGTGTACAGATCACTTTACTGAGGACATGTAGACTTCACAGTGGGGATACATTGCGCTACATCTGTTTCTGTCTGTAAGGAGGACTAGTGCTGTGTTGTGAAGTGGTTGTTCTCGTAAAGCGGACAGGCTCAACAGAGATATGAACTCCTCCCTGGGTCTAGAAAATCCTTGTGAAAAAAAACCACACCCACCGTCGCCCCCATTCGTGGTATTTTTTTCGTGGAGTGAGCATCAACACAGACTCTACGCCTGAAA
>CM060321.1:62347505-62415005 GCA_030674155.1 Stramonita haemastoma
CCTGAGACTAAGGATCTGCTTACATTGCCAGCTGCCAAACATCATCCACATCCCCGCTGAACGAGCTATGAGAGTCGGGGGGGGGGGGGGGGGGGGGGGGGGGGCGTAGAAAACAATCCACTGTTGACCGACACTCTTTCTCTATTTCTGGCCCATCTATCTGTAATGGCCTGCCGCTCTCACTTCGCCCAAAGTCTTCGTTTGATGCTTTCAAATCCTGGCTAAAGATTCACTTAGGTCCGACCTAGCCTTGTATCTTCCCCTATAGTTATTCCTCTTATCTATTCCGGATGACAAAATTTACGAACCTGCATGCACATGGGGACTAGATGTTAAAAAGTATAGGACTGCTTCTTCCATTTTTCTCGAATTGAAAGAATAGCTAGATAACTAGATAAAGAACAAACAGAATTAACAGAATGACACTACACGTAACTAGTCAAAAAAAACCAAACAAAACAAAACAACAAACCACCTTCCGTATGGCTTGACCACTCATCTGCAGGCAGATGGATGGCTTTATGTGGTCATTCGTTTGCCGCCATGTAACTGTAACCCTAACTGCAGTTAACCCAGTTCATTGACGGAGCAGGAAATGCAGGCTTTGATGATGTCCTATCCTGCGCAATGGGTTCGGCAAACAAACAAAACAAAACAACAGTGCTTTGATTGTTCGATTAGAAAAGAAGAATAACAAAGCTTTTCTTGTTGGAGTTGCTATTGTTGTGGGTGGGTGTTGCTCAGAGTTTTTGCTTTTTTTTCGCGTCTGATTCCTCGGCTAGAGCTCTGAGGTTTACCAATGGGTAAATAATAACCAATGGGTAAATCTCAGAGCTCTAGCCGAGGGTAGGCGCTGCACTTATGGCGACGCGCTTTGCCCGTGGAGAGCAGCCCGAATTTCACGCAGAGAAATCTGCTGTGACATATAGTGGTACAAAATACAAAATGGTGACTGGCTCAGGCCAAAAGCTATGTCAGTTATTCCTGTCAGCTTATTGCAGGGCCTACACTAAAATGTTATGTTGTAAAATGTTCTGTAGAGATTGCCTCCAGCCATGACAAGCTCTTCACATAACCTTTTACACTCTCATTTACGAAGAAAAATTCTCTGAAGTCTAAGTATGGCTGCCTATATGGCCAGGTACTTAAAAAAGTCATTCATTTTTCAAACAGTGTGGAATTTCAATCTCACAGTGATTCCCATGTGAGATGAGTGAGTCAGAGTGCACATTCTGAGTGGCCCTTAGAGTATTAAGCCGGGGAACGAACGAACAACCACAACCAAAAGTGAGGTAGATTTTGTCATTCATTTTTCTACCGGCATGGAATAACCTACTCTTCCAAGAGGTAGAATGGGGTTTTAACGTGTGCGCGAGACGTTCTACGCACGTTTACAGGCTGGGTGTCAGTTTATAGTCTCATCTGGGAGACTGTCGGTGGAGTGGAGTCAGTACTGATTTTAACTCTTGGGAAAAATTCCCTCAAACAAGTGCCTTGTGGGTGGCTTGAGCCAGGGCATCACTTGACGATCTTCACACATAGGCTATTCACCCCCCCCCCTCCCACTGTCCCCTCCACCCAATTCAGTTTTAACTTCCTACTGGTCACTTTTCATTCACACCTGAAAACCATTGCATTGTTTGGATTATGGTAATGATAATAACAACAACAACGAGAATAACAGTAATAAAGATAGCATCAACAAAAGCAACAAAAACATAACTATCCTCCTCCTCCCTCTCCTCCTCCTCCTCCTTCCCTCTTCCTCCTTCTCCTCCTCCTCCTCCACCTCCTCCTCCTCTTCCTCCTCCTCCTCCTCCTTCTCCTCCTCCTCCTCATCCTCATCACATATATTATCACCATTATTGTCATTCTTCTGTTTTTTCTTTCTATTATCATAGAACTTTTTGCCTTTGTTGCATTGTCGCCAAGAGTCATATTCTGACCTTTCATTTCCTAGGCAGTACACTCCGGGTCACTGTTGACGCAGCGCCCTGGGCTTTCCTAAAGATCCCTACCGCTTCCCATGTTTCCTTTATCGATACAGCCAGGCAACACGTATTGACACAGCAAGCTAGAAGCTATTAAAATTGCAGGTACCTTCAGGTGTGTACAGTACTGTTTGGAACCGGTTCAAAACATGAAACACCACACAGCCCTGTCTTTTTGGTAAAGGTAAAAGCTACTGGCATATTGATCAGGTCTGTGTGTATGTAACGAACTGGATAATAGGAAAACGTTTTGACAGCTAAAAACAAACAAAACAGACAACAATAACATCAAAATATCCACAAACCAACAACTGTCGAATTGGCCATAACATGTCATAATGAACATGCAGCACACATAAGCGGTGGTAAGGATAATGTTGGTGGGTTTTGATGATAATGACAGGATCATAATGAATCTTCGTATGTGTCTGTCTGTCTTTTGTTTTTGTTTGTCTGTCTGTCTCTCTCTCTCTGTCTTTTCTCTGTCTGTTTGTTCTTGTTTCTATTTCTCTTGTCTCTTCTTTTCTGTGTCTCTGTCTCTCTCCTTTTTTTTACTCTCTCAATCATTCATTCATTAGCTAATTCATCTATCTTTAATAACACAACGATATTTTTTATAGTGTATTTGTATCCTTAGAAGATTTGATATGATCCGTTTTAAATGTGTTTGCGACTATAATCCAACAGGAAGCTCAAAGTTATAGCATCCGAAAAGAAAATAACAGAAGAGCTTTTGCCACTTTCTCTGGATTAAACGTGGCATTTTTATCATCTCTCCCCCATTAAAATTGAGCAGATTATGGAAATAAATGCGCCTGAGAAAGGCTCAAGAGGGATGTATATGTTACAGACACAGACACTCGGATAACGAAAGAGGGAGAGGGAGAGGAGAAGGGGAGAGGGAAGAAGAGAGAGAGAGAGAGAGGAGAGAGAGAGAGAGAGAGAGAGAGGAGGAGAGAGAGAGAGAGAGAGAGGAGAGAGGAGGAGAGAGGGAGAGAGAGAGAGAGAGGAGAGAGAGATGAGGAGAGAGAGGAGAGAGAGAGAGGCTGCACACACACGCATACACACGGGGACTGAATGTAAAAAAAAAGTTGGACTGCTTATTCCATTATCATCGAAATAAAGAAAATAGAACTAAGATAAAAAACAACACACACACCACAACCACACACACACACACACACACACACACACACCACACACACACACACACACACACACACACCACACACACACACACACACACACAAACACACACAGATTCATGCTTGCTAATTTGCTTCATCGTTAGTGACAGAGGTGTTCTTTTTTCATTATTGTGTGTTTTGAAAGCATGTCTCCTGTAATCCCTCTTCAAATACCTCCTGACAGTAATCTCGTCTCACGTTTAATAAGAAAAGCTTATTTGAAAATATTTCTTAATCTCTAGATTATGATTTTTCAATGTTGTATCTCATCTGTTCTCGATTCTAACGATTTATTTATTTATTATTTTTTTGTTGGGGGCGATCTGGATGCTGCTGCTTATATAACCAAAAAGAAATAAAAGAAGATGTGCTTAAAGCACACATATATATATGCACACTATAATATATATATATATTATATATATATATATATATATATATATATATATATATATATATATATATATATATTAATAGTGTGTGTGTGTGTGTGTGCATTTGTGTGTGTGTGTGTGTGTGTGTGTGTGTGTGTGTGTGTGTGTGTGTGTGTGTGTGTGTGTGTGTGTGTGTGCTGATAATATATATGTGTGCTCATGCTTATGAATATTTTTTATAAATCCCCAGAATTTAGCTACAAAATACCTGTAAGAAGTATAGACACGCGCACACAAACATGCTTTATGCACTTGTATAATTACCTTCTGAAATCTCGAAAAGATGGGGTAGGTGTTGACAGGACAGTGTTGCTGCCAAAAGGCTGGAGACAGACCAGCCTGGAGAAGTCTGTCCACCAGCGTGTCGTACGTGTCCCCCGACAATCTATTGATAACAGAGAATGATTGATTGATTCATTGATCTCTCATGCATGCATTGTGGGTTAGAAATAACAATCGTAGCTTTTTTTTTTTATCGAGGATAATGGAATTAACACTCATGTGCTTTTTTTTTTTTACATCCAGTCCCTGTGTGTATGCAGTTTTGTAAATTTTGTCATTTATTCCCACAGGAACACACTGGCCTACTCTTACGAAAAGCGGAACAGTACTTAACGTGTGCGTTAGATGTTCTACGTGCGTTCACACAAAAGAAATCTGGTGTGTAGTGTACCCTACATTTTTATCATTTAGTTGTGGAAATGACTTTCTAAATAGTGCTCCATTGAAAACCCACTTTAAACGTTAGCTTGACTTGGTGTTTAAAGTTTTTGTAACTCCTCAATGTTATGGAACTGTGCTGGCTTTTTCAAACAGTGTGTTTTAGACAAGTAAACTGGGGGAGCCCATTTCTTTCTGCATAGCAGAAAGCATGCTTGGTATGTTCGTAAGATCCATCAAAACTGCCTTATATGGGCTACACTTTGCCAAACATAGAAACAGTTTTGATATACAGGGAAAAAATCTGCATGCATTCAAACACGGCATCTAAGTTTATATTCTCATCTGAAAAAAAAAAATCTTGACGAAAAGGAAACAGAAGTGATATAACTAACTAAAAACAGGAAAAAAATTCTCTTCAACAGGCATCCAAAAAGAAGATTTGAACCAGCTACTTCATTTATTGACATATCAGAAGTATGAGGCTTTAAACGCTAAGTCAGTAAGACCAGAATGGTAATGTCGGCTCCAGATGCTTCTTCCTTACAACACAACGGTAAAATCTGGCACTTCTCGGTATTCTCTTTACCACGTACCACATACATAATGCTTAAGTGCTGGCTCCATCCTCTGTGTACATAATTAATAACCAACCCATACAGGATATCTCGCTCTTGGCTTTCAAAGCGACAACTGTTTCCGCTTACACAAAGGACCAGGAAGCGGTGAGTTGTCTTCCCTTGGGTATGTGAGCAGCATGCTGGGAAAAGATGAAAATCTGTCTGTGATGTACACTGACGATAGCAATTGCCGGGAGGATTTTTAGAGCCAATTAGGTTATGATGTCATGGTGCTGAAAGTCATAGATGTCTGAAGAGCGCTGGGCGGAAAACTACTGTCTTCATTTTTGTAAATGTTCGAAAACAACACAAAGAGAACACTTACAATCACACCTACAACATCAACAAGATCCAATTCCGATTCCAAATGCTTTATTATCTGAAAACAGAGAAATTGAGCAAAAACAACAACAGTTCATTCGATATTTGAATCCTTCACCTCCAAGGCTGAAGAATCGACCTTCAACTTAACAGATGGACTAGATCTATTTTGTACAGATACCTGAACTTAAACACAAACGCTAATTCATACACAATCAGTGTATCAATGCCAAATCGTAAATAGTGAGAAGGAGTGTATAGACAGATAACGTTACAGTAACAGTGGTAGAAAGGGGTAGCTTTGTTTGATATATTTATTATCGAAGGTTTTCATATTGTAAGGTAGTTGAGAGCATTAAGACGAAGGAACAAAAAAAAACCTAAACAAAATAGGGTCAGATTTCTGTTGGTTTGTAAAGAAGAAGTCAAGTACAGCACGCTGTATGGGTAGCTGAGGAAGAACACATAGATGAAGATAAATATGTTCACACAGAAGGATAACTTCACACGTTCACAAATCATATAAATGATCGGTCTACAGCTTAAGTAAAAAAGTACAAGAACAGATAGCTTGCATCAAGGCAGAGAGAGAGAGAGAGAGAGAGAGAGAGAGAGAGAGGAGAGAGAGAGAGAGGAGAGAGAGAGAGAGAGAAGAGAAGAGAGAGAGAGAAGAGAGAGAGAGGAGAGAGAGGAGAGAGAGAGAGAGAGAAGAGAGAGAGAGAGAGAAGAGAGAGAGAGAGAGAGAGAGAGAGAGAGAGAGAGAGAGAGAGAGAGAGAGAGAGAGAGAGAGAGAGAGAAGAGAGAGAAGAGAGAGAGAGAGAGGAGAGAGAGAGAGAGAGAGGACAGAGAGAGAGAGAGAGGAGAGAGAGAGAGAGAGAGAGAGAGAGAGAGAGAGAGAGAGACAGACAGAGAGGAGAGAGAGAAGAGAGAGAAGAGGAAGAGACAGAAGAGAGACAGAGAGAGAGAGAGACAGAGAAGAGAGAGAGAAGAGAAGAGAGCAGACAGACAGACAGACAGAAAGACAGAGGAGACAGAGCGAAGACAGAACAGAACAGAATAGACAGACGAGACAGACAAGACGGGAACGAAAAAACAGACAGATACAGACAACAGACAAAAGACAAACACAAGACAACAGACAAAAGAACAGACAAACAGACACACACACAGACAGAAACAAATGACAAACTATACAAATGTTTCACCACCATCAGCTTCATCCTGCTCCTCTCACAGTCAGAGTCAATGATGGACATCACAGCAACCGTTGTGACGTGACATCTGACGGGGAGAGGGAAGGGAGGGGGGGGGGGAGGGGAAGGTCTGTTAGCCCTGAGCACACAACTGGTCATCAGGCTGGCTGCAAAGAGATGCCCCTCATTAACAACTGCACTGGCCTCGCTCATTTTTACCTTCTGTGCTTTGTCTTTGTCTTTCCTGTTCCCTGTGTTCCTGTTCCCTGTGTTCCTGTTCCCTGTGTTCCTGTTCCCTGTGTTTCTGTTCCCTGTGTTCCTGTTCCCTGTGTTCCTGTTCCTGTGTTTCTGTTCCCTGTGTTCCTGTTCCCTGTGTTCCTGTTCCCTGTGTTCCTGTTCCCTGTGTTTCTGTTCCCTGTGTTTCTGTGTCCTGTTTGTGTTCCTGTTTCCTGTGTTCCTGTTTCCCTGTGTTCCTGTTCCCTGTGTTCCTGTTCCCTATGTTCCTGTTCCCTGTGTTCCTGTTCCCTTGTTCCTGTTCCCTGTGTTCCTGTTCCCTGTGTTCCTGTTCCCATTGTTCCTGTTCCCATTGTTCCTGCTCCCATTGTTCCTGTTCCCAGTGTTCCTGTTCCCAGTGTTCCTGCTTTTCCTGTTTGTTCCTGTTCCCATTGTTCCTGTTCCCAGTGTTCCTGCTCCCATTGTTCTTGTTTCCATGATTTCCCGTCCCTTGTTGGATGACAGACGATTTTGTTTGCTTTCGTGAAATCTTCCTTCCCCCTTCTTTTCCTGCTACCGTCAAAACAAAAGACGGTGAAATGACTGGTGTTTTCACTTTGCACATTGACTGAAGTGGATTTGTTAAGTTGCCAGCAGAGTGGTTTTTTGTGTCAGTTTTTACTGCCTAGTCATTCCACTTTGCTTAAGACTTTGATGTGGAGTTAGAGGGCTGTGAAACTTTTCCCCTGACTTGTCCAATGGCTGAACATTTGTTGGACTTTTTTTTTCTACATTGTTATTTTCCAGGGTTTATTTTGTTAACGAAGCGTCGAAATAAAGAAACATACTTTTTCTACGATACTCTACTCTATTGTGTGATACCATACTATACTGTGCTGCACTATTCTATGTCATACCATGCTATAGCATAGTATAGCATAGCATATCATAATATATGCTATCTATTCTACTCTAAACTCTACTCTACTCTATTACCTACTCTACTCTACTTCTACTCTACTCTACTCTACTCTACTCTACTCTACTCTACTCTACTTTGTCTCTGTTCTCCCTCGATGATGAGTCCTTCGGATGAGACGTTAAACCGAGGCCCCCTGTGCGAACGCACGCAGAACACCTTGCGCACACGTTAATCCTATCATGTCCCGTTTTTTGTAAATGTAGGCCATTGTGTGCCGGTGGGAACAGATGACAAGATTTACCAAACTGCATACACACGGGGACTGGATGTAAAAAAACACTCGAGTGCTAACTCCATTATTCTCAATAAAAAAGAATAATATATATATAAATATACTCTACTTACTCTTACTCTACTCTACTCTACTCTACTCTACTCTACTCTACTCTACTCTACTCTACTCTTACTCTACTCTACTCTACTCTACTCTACTCTACTCTACTCTCGCTCAGATAAACTGCAGTTGCTAATACGATCGCTCACACAAACTGTGAAGCAGATAAACTGCATTGTAATCACGATCACACAACTGTGAAGCAGATAAACTGCATTGCTAATCACGATCACACAACTGTGAAGCAGATAACTGCATTGTAATCACGATCACACAACTGTGAAGCAGATAAACTGCAGTTGTAATCACGATCACAAACAACGGGTGATAGACAGTGACAGATAAACTGCAGTTGGTAATCACGATCACACAACTGTGAAGCAGATAAACTGCACTTGACAATCTCTTCAAACGCAATGTCGCTGGACAGCGGTAGTCAGATTGAGCAGCCGCAGTCGGACAACTGTGGTTGTGTGCCTTTCATCAAACCGGTCCTGGTGAGGGTGGTTTGTCATCAGTACCCTATGCAGGTTATTGCTTTCCTGCTAATAATGCACAATATGACGGGTCAGTGCTATGTTTGGCAAACGTGTTAAAAGGCCGAAAATAAAATTCCAGAATACTTGTATTAGTAGGGCGTTTTATATTTTGCTAGTTTGAAAGATTTGAGTCAAATTGAGTGGGTGGGCTATACTTTATGTGCTGAAAGTGATGTTCATGCAACTAAAATTTGAGAAAAAAGATGTTTGTTCCCAGGAAGAAGCTGACATTTTCACACACACAGACACACATGAAAACACACACACAAACTCACAAACACACAACACACCAAACACACCCCACAACACAAACACACACTAACCACACACACACATAGACACACTTATCAGGCCAAACAGATGATTAAAAAAAAAACAGAAAATCCCAAACAAACCCACATATTGTCACCAAAGAAACTTTATCTAATAAGTCCGACAATAGTTTGGATAATCCTTTACTACCCACTCTCCGCAGCATCCTACTGACAGTTTGAAGCCAAGCTGAGGTCAAGTTTCCTCTTTGCTGTCTCCATCGCCAACATCAACAGTAAAAGCTCCACATAATGCCACCTGAGTTGGCCATCTCTCTCTCTTTCTGTCCCTGCTGAGTTCTACGATCTCCTGTAGCCCTCCCAGAACACTGATCTCAGTGATGTTGGCTATGTAGGCTGTTGGTAATCTGCTTCTTTTTCTTCAACTCTAACTTTACCTGGAGAACAATCGTCTTCAGATTTTTTGGCGTGTTTCTGTTTGCATGACCAACATAATATGGTAAAGTAGAAGGGAGAAGAACCCTACAATTCTATACTTGTTTCTCTCTTTGTAATCCTTACACACTCACACACACATACGCATACACACATACATACACACACATACATACCTCAGCTTGGCTTCAACACTGTTAGTAGGATGCTGCGGAGAGTGGGTAGTAGTAGGATTATCCACAATTGTATACATAACACGGGGACGGATGAAAAAAGCACACGATTGCTTATTGTTATCTCGATATAAAAGAATAAATTCAAAAAACAACAACAACAAAAAACATACACACAAACACGCGTGAGAGAAGAGAGAGAGAGAGAGAGAAGAGAGAGAGAGACGAGAGAGAAGAGAAGAGAGAGACAGAGAAAGAGAGAGAGAGAGAGGAGAGAGAGGACAGACAGACAGACGACAGACAGACAGACAGACAGACAGACAGACAGACAGACAGCAGACAGAAGACAGACAGACAGACGAAGAGACAAACACAGAGAAGACACAAACAGATACAGAGAAGTGTTGATGTTCTGATTCATACATAACGCCCGACTAATTTGCTTTTTTTCTTGTATGGATATTGCATTGTTACAATCAATTTGTTCTGCTATAATTATTATGATGTGTCATTGCACCTGTTTGGCACATCCAACCTCTTTGTACTCTGTTCTTTGTTATTTGGGCCAGGTGTGTGTGTGTGTGCGTGTGTGTGAGTGTGTGTGTGTGTGTGTGCGGTGTGTGTGAGTGTGTGTGTGTGCGTGTGTGGTGGTGTGTGTGGTGTGTGTGTGTGTGTGTTGTGCGTGCTGTGTCGTGTGCATGTGCATGTGCGTGTGGTGTGTGTGTGTGTGTGTGCGTGTGTGTGTGTGTTTCATTTATCCCCTGTGATGATGCGAGGAGGATCGATTGAATTAAGGTGAAACAGCATTTCCACCATCTTGAAATTATGAGCTAGATATTAATTTTGTTTAGTATCACTCAACTTTGTTTCTGTCCTTTTTACTTCCTTTCCTCCACTCTCATTCTCTCTCTGCCTCTGTGACTGTCTGTCCTTCTGTCTGTCTGTCTTTATGTCTGTCTGCCCCTCTCTCTCTCTCTCTGTTTTTCTATCTGTCTCTCCCTCTCTAACATTCTCTCTCTCTCTGTCTCCCTGTTTCTCTGTCTGTCTGTCTGTCTCTTTCTCTCTCTCTCTCTCTTCTCTCTCTCTCTCTCTCTCTCTCTCTCTCTCTCTCTCTCTCTCTCTCTCTCTCTCTCTCTCTCTCTCTTCTCTCTCTCTCTCTCTCTCTCTCTCTCTCTCTCTCTCTCTCTCTTCCACCACACACAAGGGCTCACTGTGTGCGGAGCAACTTTCCCCCACAACTGTACTGTTATCGTGAGAAGCAGGTGCTGAATAGAAAGCTTGTTCCTGACATATGCCATTATTTCATCACTTTATAATCGCCTAGGCAGAGAGGAGGGGATGGGGGCAGGGGAGAGGGGAGCCAGTGTAATGCTTAGAGCGTTGCACTTGTGATTTGATGGCCAGGGTTCGAGTCGACACAGAGCCGTCTATTCGAGGGAATGCCCACCCACCTTCCCCTCCCAACCCCCGGCCCACACCCCCCAGTTAAAATGAGTACTGACTAGCCTACACTCCCCCGAATATCCTTTGGATGAGACTTTGAGGCGAGGTTCTGTGTACGAACACGCGCAGAACATCTTGTGCACACTTTAAAAGCCCGTTCCGTCTTTTGGAAAAATAGGTCATTTTATGTCAGAAGGAACGGATAACAGCATTTAAATTTAAATGAATGCACGCATATAATTATGATTACCTTTTACCTTACCGTTACACAGATATCGTTGTCAGACACCACTTCTGGAGGCGGAGTACAGCTACCTTAATGATGGGTAAACGCTTCGTTATTCAAAATCTTAACATTGGTGAACCTGGGAGCCGAGATGTTAGCTAAAAAAGGAGAGGAAACACCCCAACAACAACAACACCCAAAACAACAACAAACAACCCAAAACAACAACAACAACAACCAAACAAAACACAACAACCAAACAACAACAACAACCCAAAAAACAACAACAAACCCCAAACAACAACAACAACAACCAAAACACTTTTCATGACATTTCTTTGATTTTCGTTTTGTTTATTCTCATTATTTTCCTGCCATAATGTGCGTGTGTGTTTGTGTGTTTGTTTGGTTTGTGTTTTGTGTGTTTGTTGTTGTGTTTGTGTTTTGTGTGTTTGTAGTATGTATGTATGTTGATGTATGTATGTATGTATGTATGTATGTATGTATGTATGTATGTATGATGTATGTATGATGATGTATGTAGTGTTGTTGTTTGTGTGTGTGGTGTGTGGTGTGATGTGTTGTGTATAGGGGTGCGGAGGAGTGGGGTATGGGGGGCTATGTGTGGGGTGGGGTAGGTGGTGAGTTGTTGCTGTTGTGTGTGTGTGTGCGTGTGTGCACGAGCGTGCGTGCGTGCGTGTGTGTGTTCGTGCATGCGTGCGTACATGCTTGCTTTGCGTGCATGCGTGGTGTGTGTGCGTGTGTGTGCATGTGTGTGAGCGCAAGCACGCACGAGCGCTTGCTTGCTTGTGTATTAGTGTGCGTGCATGCTTGCTGTATTTTTCTGGAATGTCAAATCAAAGTAGGAATAAGTTTTTCCAACTTTGGAACAAATGTCACCCTAGTCTTACTTTGTCTCTTTTCACCCTCGTGCTTGTCTTTTGTTTGATGTTTATTATCATTTGTTGCATTGTAAACTTCTTTGTTCTGTTTGGCAGGAGATGAAATATATTGTGTTGAGTGTTAGCAGGAAAAAGTTATTTTTATTTCAGCGTCAGACGCTACATTAGGAGGGGGTATTAACATTTATGTTCTCATAACAAATTCATGTAGAAAGTTGTTGTCTTACGGTTGTATTGTTGTCGAGTGTAAGCTGTTCTGAAGATGTTTATACACTCTATAAGGAGAGAGGGAGGGGGCGATGGAGAAGGAGAGGAGAGGGAGAGGGAGAGAGAGAGAGAGAGAGAGAGAGAGAGAGAGAGAGAGAGAGAGAGAGAGAGAGAGAGAGAGAGAGAGAGAGAGAGAGAGAGAGAGAGAGAGAGAGAGAGAGAGGGAGAGAGAGAGAGGAGAGAGAGAGAGAGAGAGAGAGACAGAAGACAGAGAGAGAGAAGAGAGAAGAGAGAGAGAGGAGAAGAGAGAAGAGAGAGATGACAGACAGAAGTGACAGAGGAAGAGAGAGAATCACACACACAGATACCACACACACACACACACAAACACACACACACAAACACACACACAAATACACACACACATACAAACACACACTTATTCTATTATCCCCAAATAAAAGAATAATGATATATGATAAAAGAATAACACATACAAACACACAGCCCCTTCTTACCTACCTATCTACCATCTTCTCCACACACACACACACACACACACACACACACACACACACACACACACACACACACACACACACACACACACACACACACACACACACACACCACACACACACACACACACACACACACACACACACACCTCTACCCCAATCTCCTACCCCCAACCCCCCCAACCCCCAACCCCCCTGCCTCCCCATTCCTTCCTACCTATCCCTCTCACGTACACACTTATTTGTGTGCCATGTCGTGCTATATCTCTGTATATATATATTCTGACTCTCTCCCGCAAAAGCAAAAGCTTTTTGGGCGGTGGGTGATCGATAGAGGAAGGGGAATGTTGCACGCTAAGTGCTAGCTGTGTTCCTTGTTAAAGTCAGTGCTGTAGGTACCACTGATGTTGTCTAAAGTTACAGTGTTTATGGCATCCATTGTGTGTTCTTTAAGATTTTTTCTTCGTCAACCTTTTTTTTCGGGGGGGGGGGGGGGGGGGGGGGGGGTGAGGGGGGCGGGGGTGAGGGGGGTTAGTTTGTTCTTGGTTTTTTGTTGTCTCTTTTTGGTGCTCTAAGCAACATCATTGGATTGGATTAAATTGGTGTGTGTTTATGTGTTTGTTCTTTTCTCTGTTTCTCTTATTCTGTCTGTCTGTCTGTCTATCTCTTTTTCTGTCTCTCTTTCACTGTATTTCTTGTGTATTTCTTTGTGGTTTTTTTGTCTCTTTCTGTCTCTTTCTGTGAGTCTATCTCCCTTTCTTTCTCTTGAGACGTGCGAGCGTGCGTGCGTGCGTGCGTGCGCGCACGTGTGTGTGTGTGTGTGTGTGTGTGTGGTGTGTGTGTGTGCGTGTGTTTGTGTGCGTATATCGCTTTCAATAATAATGTTATCTGTGTTTTCTTTATGATAAAGTAAAAAGTATTTATTAGCTAGTTGCTGTGTAAACTGTGTTTCTTCATATTGTAAGCGGTTTAAATGTGTTTTTAGATAGTCATGATTTATCTATCTTTGTGATGATGATGATGATGATGTGATGATGATGATGATGATGATGTGATGATGATGATGATGACAATAATGAAGACATGATGATAATGAAGATAAAATGAATACGTTAGCCTTGCACCTTAACCTTCTACAAAGCTCAGACATAGCCACTTACCCCATTACATTACGTTAGTTGCAACACCATCTCTATCTACGTTACTACCCCCCCCCCCCTCTGACTTCAAAGAAAGAAACGGCGGGAATGAAGTTAACTTAAGTTTGATTTTATCCTCCTCGACAGCTATCTAATTCTTTCTTTTATCACCGTACTTTTCCAAACGTTTTACTTTAATCTGTTCTTTCTGACTTTTTTTGTGCAGAATTGCGAACCAAACTGCTAAACGCAGAGAGAGAGGAGAGAGAGAGAGCGCAACTCCTAAAGTGACAAAAATCAAACACAAACCTTACGTCATCGGTTCTTGCCAGTGACGTCATCACTTCCTGTGCTCTACGTCATCAACTTTAGTGACCAACCAGGAGAGAGAGATTGATGAGGGGGACTATTTGTGGTGTAGTGGTTGTGTTTGTGTAGGTGTATGTGAGTGTGGAGAGGATCGGTTTGTGGGCCTGCGTTCGATCCTAAACGTGCAGGATGCGGGGCGTGTGGTCTGCTGTGGAGATACTGTGTCTCTGCCTGCACCTGTGTCTGGCCGGCAAGAGAGATATTACGCAGTTGTCCAGGTAAGTCATTATTTGGCTGGTTGAGTTTTTTCACTTTTAAAGATGTTTTTGGGTATATGTGTTTTTTTTTTTTTTTTTTTTTTTTTTTTTTTTTTTGGGGGGGGGGGTGGGGGGATGTTTGCTGTTGTTGTTGCTGACAATGTCTGCTTGTTTGTTGTTGTGTTCTAGTTATTTTGGTTTTTTTTTTTTGGTTCAGTTTCTTTTTCTGTTTTCTTTCTTTCTTTCTTTTTCTTTCTTTCTTTTTCTTTTCTTTCTTTCTTTCTTTCTTTTCTTTCTTTCTTTCTTTCTTTCTTTCTGACCACTTAAGTGATATCATTGTTGTCTTCTTATAAAAGTTCTATTATTTTTGTATTTGCATACCCGTGATAATATGCTACTGGGGGGTGGGATAGTCCCGTGGTTAGCTCTTTACGCCAGTGGTTTGACGGCCAAGGATAGAGTCTGGGTTTAAATCGCTATCAAGACACCTGTTCTAGAGGATTTTCGCCCTTGAGGTGACATCATTACTGACTCCACTTCCCTAAAAAGTTTTTTGGATAAAAAACCAAAGTCAAAGTCAAAATTTTATTTCCAGTGGTACATTGAGTAAGCTATAGATTAGATTTTTCAACAAGCCATCTATCTAGGAAAACAACAAAAATTAAACCAAACCAGCAAAAAGACTGCAATAAAAAGAACCCCCCAAAATCACCACCAACAAAGCACCTCAAAATTGTTAACTACAACATCATTACGTCAACCCATAACTATGAAAGAGACTGAAAAATGCTCCGTGTGAGAAACACATGCAGAACATCTTATGCACACGTTAAAACCTGTTCCGCCTTTTCGAAGAGTAGACGATTGTGCCTGTAGGAACAGATGATAAGAAATATTTAGATAAACACACATGCAATCCAGTATCGTGTTTTTTTTTTTCATTCTCGAAGCAGAATACAGCTTCGTGTGGGTCAACATCGTTAGCGCTCGCAAAATGTCACCATTGGTGAACAGCATCGTTCTAGCCGAGGAACGAAAAAAAATTCAGTAAAAAAGAACCCATAAACCCCACTAAAAATGCACCACAAGATCTTATATATGGCTTACTTTAGCATGCCGCACACAGGCATCGCGCCGCGGCGCGCGCGCGTGTGTGTGTGTGTGCACGTGCGAGTGTGTGTGTGTGTGTGTGTGTGTGTGTGTGTGTGTGTGTGTGTGTGTGTGTGTGTGTGTGGGTGGGTGCGTGCGAGTGTGTGTGTGGTGTGTGCGTGTGTGTGTGTGTGTGTGTGTGTGTTGCAGAAAGGAACAGAGAAATAAAGAGCCGTAAAGAAAGTTAAAAATAAAGCAAGCAAATAAACCTAGTTACGAGTGGAATTGGTGATTGTGCAGGGTACAAGACATTAAAGGCAATAAAAGTGTCAGACCGCATATGTTGTACGATTAAGGAGCAGCTTAGACATTGTGTTCACTTTCTCCCCCCCTTGCAAAGCAAACTGTCTAATGTCGAGACATGCATGTACACACCCATTCTTTATACATATTCTGACGTAAAGGCATGCGCGTGCTCTCACTCATTCTTTATCATCGTCATGCAGGAATAAACGACATTTTTATGTGTGCCTGGTTGTTTCTCTCTAACAAAACAAACCTGACATAGCTCTTGCTTCTTTTTTTATATTTATCCCTAAAGTGTCGGGCACGTATTTTCTGACACTTATTGGTACAGGTTAAGGGACGTTGTTACATTGCAACAGGCATACATGGATATAATCATTATGTACTTTGAAGTTAATGTTGTCAGTAGACAGATGCTAGTATACTAATTTAGACAGCAATAGCTGTTGGCAGGGCGTTTTTCTGTCTCTGTCTGTCTGTCTGTCTGTTGTACACGTTGTCTGTCTGTTAGTCTGTCTTTCTGTCTTTCTGTCTGCCTGTCTCTGACTCTCTTTCTCTCTCTCTCTCTTTTCTTACTCTTTCTCTCTCTGACACATAAAAGCACGTGTGCGCGGGTGCGCGGGTGGTGCACGTACACACGCTCTCTACTCACGCAGGAACACAGATGCACACACATACGCAAACACATGTACACCCCATTTTCGCACACACACAAGAGCACACACATACAGACATAAACACACACATACACACACACACAACGCACACATATGAATGAGAGAGAGAGAGAGAGGAGAGAGAGAGAGAGAGAGAGAGAGAGAGAGAGAGAGAGAGAGAGAGAGAGAGGAGAGAGAGAGAGAGAGAGAGAGAGAGGTGATGGTTTGAATGCGGGTGTGTCTATATCACCTAGTACTGAAGGACATTAAACAAAACAAAACAAAACACACACACACACACAACACACAAACACACAAAGCACACAAAAGCACACAAACACACACAACACACACACACACACACACACACACACACACACACACACACCACACACACACACACACACCACACCACACACACACACACACACACACACACACACACACACACACATGCACGCGCACACGCGTACGTAGGCGAAAAAAGGTTTCAGAGCTGCATCAGACCTAAGTCTCGCTTCCTATACAATTGTGTTGTTACTTTCCAGAGGCCACTAAACTTGGTCAGTCAATAACAATAAAACCAAACACCCGTGGTGTTATTGCGTACATGAACGAGCGGTCGGTTAATCACCTCCTGCACTTCTACAGCATGGTTTGTGACGCTTGCGGCAGGAGGGATAACAGTACATTCGCAACAAGCGATGCCGTGGGGTCTTTGGCCAAAGAGTGTAAGCATTGAGTGGAAATACTGGTACAGTTTGTAGTCGGAGTGCTTATATAGAGGGAAAGATGTTGATTCTTTTTTTGTGTTACATGCGTTATGTACACACATACAGACACACACACACACGCGCGCGCACACACCATACCACCACACACTACCACCACACACAAACCACACACTACACACACACACACACAGACACACACAACACACACACACACACATTCACACACACACGAGTGCTTATTCTTTTATCCTCGATATCAAAGAATAAAATAAATAAAAAATGAAATAAAGAACTGACACACACATACACACACACACCACACCGCAAAAAATAACCATCTTATGGGGCATAGCACTATTATACGTCTATCTACAGACATACATAATTATACCCACTATTTCATTGACTATCTTTCTTTTTATCGATGTTGTAAAATCTGCAAACAGTTAACTTTCAGGGTGCATTGAGAAACTGATTTTTAAAATAAAGTTAATGATAATGGTAGTCTTTGCGAAAAATCAACCGTCTGTTTTATGCTTTCACCTTTGTTACTGAGCGAATTACTTACCATACATTCCCTTTCTTTCTTTAATATTTTAGTTCTATCGTTTGATACAGAACATGCTATGATCTGTAAGTGGTCTTCTATAAAAAGTATATATTATTGGAAGCGAACTTGACTGGTGTGTGACAGATGTGCACAGTGGCAGTGCTCTCTCTGTTTGTTGTTCTTGGCGCTTTTTCCACTCTCTATGTGTGTGTGTGTGTGTGTGTGTGGTGTGTGTGTGTGTGTGTGTGTGTGTGTGTGTGTTGTGTGTGTGTGTGTGGTGGTGG
Source organism: Stramonita haemastoma (assembly GCA_030674155.1). Lineage (NCBI taxonomy): Eukaryota > Metazoa > Mollusca > Gastropoda > Neogastropoda > Muricidae > Stramonita > Stramonita haemastoma. The sequence goes on from CM060321.1 coordinate 62,365,480, forward strand.
TGATGTAGGAGTGTGAGTGTGATGTATGGTTTGTAGAGTGGGTGAGATGGGTGTGTGATGGTGTGTGTGTGTGTGTGGTAGGTGTGATGTGTGTGTGGTGTGTGGATGTTTGTGTGTGTGTGTGTGTGTGAGTTTCTAGGTATGTCGCGGTATTTTTTGTTATTTTTCTTCTTTTTTGGGTGCTGTGGCGTGCGGTGTGTGGTGTGTGTGGTGTGTGTGTGTTTCTGTGTTGTGTGTGTGTGCGTGCTGCGTGTGTGTGTGTGTGCGTACGTGCGTGCGTGCGTGCGTATGTGGTTTATGCATGTGTTGTGTATAGCGTGATTTCCATTTTTTGACATCCAGTCCCCTTTGCATACGGGGTTGAATTTTGTAATCAGTTCCCACAACACTTTTCCCAGCGCGGAACAGGTTTTAACGGGTGTCAAGATGTTCGCCGCGTTCGCACACTGACGTGGCTTATAGTTTTATCCAAGTAACTTTCTGGGGGAGTCGGCATTTAGAGAGAGGGAAAAAGGGAGGGAAAAAAGAAAGAAAGAAAGAAAGAGAGAGAGAGAGAGAGAGAGAGAGAGAGAGAGAGAGAGAGGAGAGAGAGAGAGAGAGAGAGAGAGAGAGAGAGAAGACAGACAGACAGACAGACATGACTGACAAACAGACAGACAGACAGACAGACAGACAGACAGACAGACAGACGGAGAGGCAAGAGACAGAGTCAAACAAAGAAGCAGAGAGACAGAGTCAGACAGAGAGAAAACGAAAGAGAGGATATTACAAATATATCTCTTGTTACATTTTCTCTGGCTAAGTATGAATTCACAACGCAGAGAGCATCACATAGAGATTTAGACACCAGTTTTATGTGCAAACCCTTTAGAAAGAAAACGGCAACAATATATAACAAAACCTTTTGTCTTTACATAAGAAAATATTTTCTTACGTAATAATGATAGGGCGAGAGAGATAGAGACAAAGAGAACATAGAGGAACGAGAGAGAAGAGAGAGAAGAAGAGAGAGGAAGAGAGAGAGAGAGAGAGAAGAGAGAGAGAGAGAGGAGAGAGAGAGAGAGAGAGAGAGGAGAGAGAGAGAGAGAGAGAGAGGAGAGAGAGGAGGAGAGAGAGAGAGAGAGAGAGAGAGAGAGGAGAGAGAGAGTGAGGAGAGAGAGAGAGAGAGAGAGGCAAACAGAATGACAAAAAGACAGACAGACAGGCAGACAGACAGACGGACAGCCGAGAGAACTGACAGCCAGATAACTAGACAGAGACAGACAAGGACAGACAAACAGATAGAGACAGAAAAAGACAGACCGAAAAATAGATTGGCTTAGAGAGAGAGAGAGAGAGAGAGAGGAGAGAGAGAGAGAGAGGAGAGAGAGAGAGAGAGAGAGAGAGAGAGAGAGAGAGAGAGAGAGAGAGGAGAGAAGACAGACAGACAGACAGACAGACAGACAGACAGACAGACAGACAGACAGACAGACAGAACAGATCGCCAGACAGAAAAAATGGTAGTGAAAGACAAACAGCAGTAGCGACAGAAAAAAAAAAGCAAAATTCCATTTGTAACGATAGTCTGTGCATAATCTTAGCACAACGTAGAATATCTTAAATTTAGAAATAAAATAGATCTTCACCAGCATCCTTCAGAAAAACAACATGAAATAAATAGGGCCTATAAGTAACAAGCATGGGGTACATGCATGCATACGATCTGGCATAAATGTGTGAGTGGAGTGTAGGTTATGATGAATGCAAATCATGACAAGCATGGTCTTGGCAAAAATCTGACAGTACAGATGAACACAGTCTGCAGTCTGGTAATGCATAATGAACTGCTGATTGATGGCCAGATCCTCATCTGCTCCAATCAGTCTGTACATAAGGCAGTTGGAGGATGTTTCTTTGTTACTGATTGTCTCCTGAGATAATTATTGCTCTTGCTGTGTAAGGATTATTGATTTTTCTAATGAAAGAAAATTTTGAAAAAATAAGAAGAGAACATTTGTGTTGTGGAAACATGTGCCAGATCAAAAGTGACTCAGAATTGGCTTATTACACATCATTTTGCACCTATGCCACCTAAATTGCATACTTCATGTGTTATATAACAATTATGTTTCTATTTGTCTACCTTTTTGTCTTCCTCAGTACACATGCAAACTTTGCCTTTGTATGCATATTTGTGTGTTGTGTGCGTGCTTGCTTGCAAGCATGAATGTCTGCAATGATCAGTACATAGACATGGTAAAGGCGTTTCAATAACCTGTGCAGTCGCTGAGGAGCGAGGCATCAGAGATCTCAGCTTCTCTAGGGGTCAGCATATTGAGGGCGGCGCCCATATCTTCTCCCTCGCTGCTTTACCTTCCCTGATTCTAAAGAGGGCAGGTACCCATTTACAGCTTGGTGAACTGGGGGACTGTACTGAAGACTAGGCGCACTTGGAGGGAAGGGGAGGAGGAGGGGCTAGCCTAGTGGTTAGAGTGATGTGCTCGTGATCTGTTGATTCTGGTTCGAATCTTGTTCAAGAGGATTTTTCCTCGGAGTTAACATTCAGTGCCGACTTCACTTCCCCTCAAAAGTGTTTTGGATGAGACTATAAACCGAGGTCCCATGTGCGAACACACGCACAAAATCTTGCGCACACGTTAAAACCCGTTCCGCTTTCGAAAGAGTCGGCCGTTGATTAGTGGGAACGAATGCACTTAAGGGCTTATTCCATTATCCTTGAAATAAAAGAATAAATAAAAAATAAATTAATAAATAAAACTGTCACCTATCTCAAAATTAGCCACGCCTAATGCTGTTTAGCCTCAGCTTTGGGGGAGTGAATGTTCTACTGAACTCTCCAGTCCACAGTACATGTGTGTGTATGCGTGTGTGTTGTGTGTGTGTGTGGTGCATGCGTGCGTGCGTGCCTGTGTACGCGCGTGCGTGCGTGTGTATAAACTGACGAGGACACGCGCATAGATGTGTATGCATATATACACAAACTATTATCAACATGGCCCTAGCAGTGCAATTAGCAGGTAACTATGTAGAGCACGGCTACAAGTACTGGACTCTGCAGTGTGGCAGACCCTAATGAAAGGTGGGCTGACGACCGATAACGACATCCTCTGATCAGTCAGTGCTAGAGAACAGGTGACGGAATATTCCTTGTCACAGTTTGTACGCTCCTGAATATCTGCTTTGCTGCTGCTTGCTGTTGTTGTTGCTTGGCTGCTGTTGTTGCTGCTGCTGGCTGGTGTGGGAGCTTGACTGCTTGATGAGTCTGCCTACAGCTGAGGGGCAGGGGGGCTGTGGAGGGGTGTGAGTGATGAAGAGTGATCGTACTCTGGCCTGTGAATGGCACTGTGGACATGATCCGGAATCTGTTTAACTCCTTGTTTCTTCACCTTCTGTGCCTATGTGTGTGTCTGTTTTGTCTCTGTGGTATCTGTCTGTCTTCTGTCTGTCTGTCTCTGTATGTGTGTCTGTCTCTGTCTCTTTTTTTTATAGATAGATGGCTTGATGAAAAAGTAATTATTGCTTACTCAATGTACCATCTGGAAATAATTTTTTTGATTGATTTGACTTGATCTCTCTCTCCCCTCTCTCTCTCTTTCTCTCTACCTGTCTCTGTCTGTCTGTCTGTCTGTCTGCTCTGTCTGTCTGTCGTCTGTCTCTCATGAATGTGTGTACGGAAACTTACCTTCGCATGTAAAAGACATATGCCTTATTCTGTGTGCGTGCTTGCGAGCGTGAATGGGTGGAAAGGTCCCAGTACAGGGCCGCGTCCAGACTGGTAAGGACAGGAGCATAGATGTGTGTGTTATACACCATCAACATCGTGGTAACAGAATTCCAGTAGACAAGCATGCACATCTCTGCAGCAACTATTCTGCACTCTGGCAGTTCCTGATGAAGCGCTTACTAATGAATGGGCAGATAATGGCCTTCCCTGTGCAGTCAGTATAATACAGAAGGCAGTTGGCGAATATTCGTTATTACTGTTTTGCTTCCGGAATTATTGGTGATGCTGTATATATGGATTGTTGACTGGCTTTATCAGAGAACGTGAGACACAGGAATGAAAAAAGTCAACGGGTGTGTGATGATAGATCAAGTATGATCGTGAGTAGGCCTATGACAGACAATACATGTGAGATATGATGTCTTTTGATTTGTTTTGCTAACGTTTATGCACTACTTGGTGATATAGACACATACCTGCAGATATGTATGTTTTTGATTGTCGCCTTTGTTTATTTGTCTGTCTGACCATCTGTCTGCAGATATGTATGGTTTTTATTGTCGTCTTTGTTTATCTGTCTGTCTGACCATCTGTCTGCCCCTCCCCCCTCTCTCTCCCTCTCTCTCTGCGCACTGGAAAAGACGCTTTATAATCTCCTTATCTCTCTCCCTCTGCATATAAAGCGTCATGTGTTCAGAGCTATTCAACCACCTTCCTCGATATCGACTTTTTAGCAAGAAGTATAAACCTCGCAATCTTTGTACGTGGTTCAGATCTGGTATCAAATACTGTAGATGCAGTATCAAACTTTGTCAGCCTCTTTAATCAATTTACTCAGAACCCAGTTCTTTTATTGTCAAACAAGAACATTTACTGGTTTAAGCTTTGTCTATTTTATTGAAATCTATCTGATTTACTTTGTTTATTATTTTCTTTGTATATTGACTTTGAGGTTTGTTCCTCAGTTTCTGTACTGCTGTGATTGTGAATTTAGCTGCTTTTGCATTGTCAATATTTTTTATGTTGCTGGATATCAAACACTTTGAGGGATATCTGTTCTGTCTGTCTGTCTGTCTGTCTGTCTGTCTGTCTGTCTGTCTGTCTGTCTGTCTTTCTTTCTTTCTTTCTTTCTTTCTTTCTTTCTTTCTTTCTTTCTTTCTTTCTTCTTTCTTTTTTTCTTTCTTTCTTTTTCTCATCTTCCTTCCTTCCTTCCTTCCTTCCTTCTTCCTTCGTTTTATTCATTTTTACTTGTTTATATCTCTTTCTCATCTTCTCTGCTGTTAGCATGGGGGTGTATCTGGTTGTGTTTTCCTTGGTGTTGGTCACCTGGCCAGTGTTGCGCGGTGTTGCAGACGATGCCGCAGTAAGTTCTCTGCAGAGCAGCCGCCTCCCGGATCGTGGGACAGTTTCTCCAGGTAAAGAATGGAATGATGCTGTAGAGTCTGCCCGTGCCATCCGTAACTCTTCTGAAAACAGCTGTGCAACTTTACAGTTTAACATAGACTCCTTGTCTTCTTAACTCAATGCGTCTTTTTCTTTGCGTAGACAGCATTCCTTATTTATGTCTCTAACATGTGATATATTTTTTTCAGAGAGCTGTAACTCTTCTGGAAACAGCTCGAACTCTGCACAACGTGACAGTTTAACATAGACTCCTTGTCTTCCTAACTCAATGCGTCTTTTTCTTTGCGTAGACAGCATTCCTTATCTATGTCTCTAACATGTGATTTTTTTTCCAGAGAGCTGTTCTAAAGCAATGAGCAAGCTTACCTCTTGGGAATACTTTAACAATTAGAATATTATTGGCAACTCCTTTTTGTATGTGCTTAGAAATAACTTCCTTGCTCTCTACGATAGTCTTGGTCAGTTTCACATAATAAACGCATCTTAACTGAGCAAGTTTTGCCTGTGGAAGCAAATTATCATCTTAGCAACAAGTTTTGTGTTTGCAAAATATTTCATGCATAGCCAGATGCATAATGACCAAATATGCCGCTAAATCATTTTCTGATCACTTCTGAATGTCATGGTTTAGTTTGCACTTAAAACAATCATCTGTTTTTTTTAATTTTTATTGTGTATTATTTTTATTGCTAAATGATCCTCTAACTTTCTGTGATTCACCGGATTTTATCCTTCCCTAAAATACAGTAACCAGTACTTCACGAACTACTTTTTCAGTTCTTGTATTGCAATAACCACATTACGATACATGTTCTGTTTCATGTTATTTTATCATTATTATTTTTTTAAAATAGATATTTAGGATGTCTTTTGTGTGTAGGGATAATGTGCTCCAGTTTCACCATTGCTGCTTCCTAATCCTCAGTACTTTTCAGTCACATAATCCTTTTTTGAATTGATGTTGTTTTGTTTTGTTGGGCACTGACAGTTTTAGTGCCTTCTCGCTATAGTTAAACGTAAAAAAATACAGAATAGTCGCATTTGAAAGGTGTATTGCATTTGAAAGGTGTATTGCATTTGAAAGATGTATCGCATTTGAAAGATGTATCGCATTTGAAAGGTGTATTGCATTTGAAAGATGTATGCATTTGAAAGATGTATGCATTTGAAAGCTGTATTGCATTTGAAAGATGTATTGCATCTGAAAGATATATGCATTTGAAAACTGTATTGCATTTGAAAGCTTTAACGCATTTGAAAGCTGTATTGTATTTGAAAGCTGTATTGCATTTGAGGGATGTACTGCATTTGAAAGGTGTACTGCATTTGAAAGGTGTACTGCATTTGAAAGATGTATGCATTTGAAAGGTGTATTGCATTTGAAAGATGTACTGCATTTGAAAGATGTACTGCATTTGAAAGGTGTATTGCATTTGAAAGGTGTATTGCATTTGAAAGATGTACTGCATTTGAAAGGTGTATTGCATTTGAAAGATGTATACTGTATGCGGTATTTTTGGTAGTTGAATGAATCTTCTGTGACTTCTCTACATGCCTGGCATGAAAGTAATCCTGTTTATGTATCGGGCATGTGTGAATGAATACATTTGAAGGTTTAGTTCTGTGCTACTTTTCATCAACACATTTTTCAAAGTTTTGATGTTGCATTTAAATTATCTCAAAATTATCGGGTGATGGTTTGGTCATTTCTAGCATGTTAATTTTTATAGTTTATGTTTGTTACTTTTTGATGTTTGGGATTAAATATCGACTGTGCTAGATGGGTTTTTAGTTTTGCCCATTTTAGCATAGTGACTATTCAGTAGTGATGATGTGAATGCCACTATCTTTATAGAAATTATAATACGAGCCGAGTTGGCAATGACCATGGCGATGATAATGATAATGGCAATGGTAATTGTCTTATTGCTGCTGATATTTCTGCCAAATTCTGTGATGTAAAGTGTCGGCAAGCACGAGTTTGTGACAAAACAATAGCTGTACAATTATTGTGCCAACAAATCTGGAAGGATGCTTTTTCGTATAATTGCTAAGCGTTGACTCTAGCGATTACAGCCTTTATGTTCATATCAACAACGAAAGAACAACAGTGATGATCATCATGCCATAATAACAACGCTGACGTTGATGTGATAGTAGTATGCGTAGTTGCGTAGTAGAAGTATGCTTTAGTATGAAGTATGCGTAGTATGCGTATGCTAGTATAGGTAGTATGGTAGTAGTAGTAGTAGTAGTAGTAGTAGTAGTAGTAGTAGTAGTAGTAGTGTAGTAGTAGTAGTAGTATGCGTAGTAGTAGTAGTAGTAGTAGTAGTAGTAGGTAGTAGTAGTAGTAGTAGTAGTAGTAGTAGTAGTTAGTAGTAGTAGTAGTAGTTAGTAGTAGTAGTAGTAGTAGTAGTAGTAGTAGTAGTAGTAGTAGTAGTAGTAGTAGTAGTAGTAGTAGATAGTAGTAGAGTAGTAGTAGTAGTAGTATGATGATGATGATGATGGTGATGGTGATGATGATGATGAAAAACGATGATGATGATGATGGTGATGATGATGATGATGATGATGATGATGATGATGATGATGATGATGATGATGATGATGATGAAGAGGAGGAGGAGGAGGAGGAGGAGGAGGATTATCAAGATGCCGATAATGGTGATAATAATGATGTTAATGATACTGTTGTTGTTTTTTTTACTACTATTTTTTGAACCCCTCTATCCCACATTCGCACTTTGCTGAACCTTTGCACACATCCTCATGTGTGTGTGTGTGTGTGTGTGTGTGTGTGTGTGTGTGTGTGTGTGTGTGTGTGTGTGTGTGTGGCGTGCGTGTGTGTGTGTGCGCGCGCGCGCGCGCGTGTGTGTGTACGTGCGTGCGTTGTTGTTGTTGTAGGTGCGTGCATGCGTGCGTGTGTGTGCGCGCACGCGTGCGCGTGTGTGGCGTGGGAAAGTAAAACAAGAAAAAAAGGTTAGTGAGTACGCAGACACAGAGCAGAGGGAGCGAGCACATAGGAGAAAGGGCAGAACAAGTTTGCCAGTGACCTGAATTTCTGGCATTTGCCATTTGACTTTTTGGCGTGGCACACAGCCTGGCAATTTTCCTTTCACCTGTCAAGTCATGCCATCTATCCCAACCTAGCAGTAATCGTGGTTTCATAGCCCTCCTTCCTTCACTCCCTTCCTCTGCTGTTCCACAGGCTGTGGAAAACAACGTGCGGAGACTAGTCCTTACCTCATTTCTCATGTGTCACCTAAGTCATTTTTCTCTCCTAGCTGTCTAAATTGACTTGCAAACCATCCCTATGAGAGTGTTCGTCTCTTTTATAGGACAGATGCACTCTTGATCTATTAAGATGTTTAGGTTCCTGTGAGAGTGTACTTCTCTGTTATGGGACACACGCACTTTCATCTATAAAGATGTTCTGTGAGAGTGTCCTTGTCTTTTATAGGACACACGCACTCGTGATCTAAGAAGATGTTTGCTTTCTATGAGAGTGTAATTCTCTGTTACAGGGTACATTCACTTCTGATCTATACAGAATGATGTTTAGCTTTCTATGAGAGTGTGCCTCTCTTTTATAGGGCACACGCACTCCTGATTTATAAAGATGTTTAGCTTCCTCTGAGAGTGTACTTCTGTATTAGAGGACACACGCACTCTAATATCTAAACATGTTTAGCATATGTGAGAGTTTTCCTGTATGATGCGGTATGTTTTAATCTGATCTTTGAATGTTCTCAAGCTATTGTTAGTGGGGAGAGAGAGAGAGAGAGAGAGAGAGAGAGAGAGAGAGAGAGAGAGAGAGAGAGAGGAGAGAGAGAGAGAGAGAGAGAGAGAGACGAGAGAGGAGAGAGAGAGAGAGAGCAGAGAGAGAGACAGAGACAGAGACAAGAGACAGAGAGGACAGAGAAGAGAGAGGAGAAAGAGAATACGAGAGGGAGACAGAGACATGGACAGAGAGAGAGACAGAGATAAAAGAAACCATGGCAGCAAGAGAGTTTTCCCTGGCAAAATTTCGTAGAAAGAAAACTTTTCTGATTGGGAAACAAATAATTATTGTTGCAGACAGGAAAAGGAAAAAAAAAGAATAATGGGGTGGTACTGCTTTTGTAGCACGTGCTCTCCCTGGAGAAAGCAGCCCGGATTTCACGCAGAGAAATGTGCCTCGAATTAAAATGGTATGAAAATGAAAATGAAGTGAAAATGAAAAGCAAAAAAAGATGGCGTGTGTAAGATAGGTAAGAGCGAAAAAAAGAAAGAAAAAAAGTAACACAAACCTTCATGTATAAAGCAGCCAAAAAATTATCAATTTTTCTCCAAAACAAACAGCAAGACAGCATTTATCATATATAAAAAGGCAAGTTAAAATCACAGACAAAGAAAATATATACAAAACCAAGCAACAGAAAGAAACCGCTACAATGAACATACCAGTCATAGAACTCTCAAACGAATCGAATAGCGTTTCTCCATCATACAGATGCATAATTTTCAGATTAGCGAGATATCAAGCAGCCATTTACAGGCATTAAGCTCCCTTGCTGAAACTTTCTCTGATATATGCAGTATGATTTTGACCATATTCATGGCACCAGTGGAGAGATCATATGCCAACACAGCTTGACGGCGAGAGGGAGGGAGAGAGAGGGTGCAGACAATTGCATCAACACTCCCTCATAGTTTTGTCCATTTCCAAAAAATGCTTTTAAAATTTGTGTGGTTTGATACCAGCTAAGCAAACTTATACAATATTTTGTGGATGAAAGCAGGCTAATGAGCAGACATGCTGAATGAATGAATTATGTGGACGTGGCTGTGCCTCTAGAGGGAATCTGAGAGTGTATTGAATGAATTTTGTTTTTCTGAATAAAGTTTGTTCTGTTGTTGCTGTTGTTGTTGTTGTTTACTTTTGTTGTTGTTGTCTGTTGTTGTTGGTGGTGGTGTTTTTGTTGTTTTTGCTGTTGTTACTGTTGTTATTATTGTTGCTGTTTTGTTGCAGCAGCTGCTGCTGCTGTTGTTCTTGATGTTGTTGTTGTGTTGTTGGTCGCTTGTTTCCCAGATTAACACCTCGAGGGTCATTCAGAATCCGCAGTCTGTCTCATTCATTTCACCCTGGAGTCATTGTGGACTGAAGTACTATTAGTGAAAGTTTGCATATATGTATAAATTATCTAAATACATAATCTAATAATCTATAATACATACTAATACTATAAACTAACTATACTACTACTACTACTACAAATGAATATAATAATAATATATATAAATCACTAACAATTATACTATATTATTATTATACTATTATTATTATTATTATTATATTATATATCTTATTATTATTATTATTATTATTTATTATTATTATTATTATTATTATTATATGGAACTTGTATAGCGCTGAATTTTGTAAAGCAAACAAATCAAAGCGCTAATGACTTTTTTTACGAACCTTGCCATATAGACAGCCATAATCTGAATTAAGAAGAAGATTGAAGTTCAAAGATTGTCTTTTCAAATTTCAACTTTCAGATTCTTCTTTTTTAACGCTTAGTAACTGTTTTTGTCTGTCATATGGGCAAAGATCGTTTTCATCAATGACATTATGCTGCCGTGAAGCGCCTGACAAGTCAGACTCAGTGCAGCCAACTTTGCCATTGGAGAGGGTTGCTATCTATCTGTTACGTCTATCTTGTTAGAGTCCTGTGCACGTGAAGTTATCTTTTCTGTAAAAACGTCATCCCATGGCAGCTGGCAGTATAATTGCAGGGTTGTAACATTTTATTGCGATATGCAGAAGCACATAGCCTTGCCTATACATTTTAGATATATTTTTAAACCTAAAATTCAAGAAGATTCTCTGCTTCAAAGATGATAGGAACATAAATACATAATTATTTTAATCAGTTTTCTTCAATACATAGGTTCACTGCTTCTTCTGAAGAAAAAGCATAACTTCCACAAAACACAACCACTTTTTACATCAACCAGTATATCAAAAACTCTCACAAAACCAGATAGATAACATGAATATAGTTTCACCTTCATACAGAGACAAAAACCTTATCAAGCAACTGTAAGTAAGCTGTTTATCAGCTCTGCAGTGACTTACATTTTCTCTGGCGTTTCAATACAACCTGACCCAGTTACAGCACCAACAGAAACATCAGAGGCCAGACAGCAAGATGGCTCCGAGGATAGTGCAGACAATGCATTAGCATTCACTCATATCATTTTCTCTTTGGAACCTGTGCTGCTTAGTGGTGACTAACAATGCTTTTTACAATAACTTTACATCACAAGTTGGTCACATTGTATCATTGTCGTTAGAGGAATTGGAAAGTCTGTAGAGTACATTAAGGACAAGTTTTAAAATTAAATAGTTAAATTAAATTAAATTAAAGTTCAAATACTCCCGACAGGTTTCTAGGATGCTGCACGAGAGTGTTTGTTGGTTAAAGAGAAGTTGTTTGATATGACATATGTTTCACATGAATAATCATTTTACATGAACAGCATTGCTGCGCTTTTGCTTTAAGCGATGTGCAAAAGGACACTGCTTAGATTTTGACCTTTAGATGTGCAAATTGATGAAGAAAGATGGAAAAGTAAGTGCATTCTGACGAATAAATAAAACGAGAGTATAAAAAAGCATTTAACCAACTTTTGTTCAGCCAAGATTAGTAAACATCTGAAGGTTAAAATGAAGACAAGCAACAAACTAGAAGTCGTTATATAAAAAGTTGAAATGGTCCTCTTTGAGGTTTAAACATATCATACCAGTTTTTTGCCTTGTGTAGATCCGATGTCTTCTCCAAGTGCAGATCTTTCTATCAAGTATCTAACATCAGCATTATTCCAGCATCTTGATCCTAAAATAACATCCTGCCCACAAAAAAAATACGAAGAAGATTTTGTCGTGTCAAGACATAAACTTTAGTTTGAAGCTTTTAAGCCACTATGTCTTAGCACTTGTGGTGTCTGGATATTTTTTAATGTATTTTTATTTGTTCTTTTATTTCGAGGATGATGAATACGCACTCATGTGCTTTTTTTTTAATCCGGTCCCGTGTGTATGCAGTTTTGTAAATCTTGTCATCCGCTCCCATTGGCACTTAATGGCCTACTCTTGTGAAAAGCAAACAGGTTTAACGTGTGTTCGCACACGGGGCCTTGGTTTAAAGTCTCATCCGACTTTTGGAGAGATGGAGTCAGTACTAATGTTAACTCCAGGGGAAAAATCCTCTCGAACGGGAATCGAACCCAGGTCGTCAAATTGCCAGCGCAATGTTCTGAAGGACTTGTGGCATTGCCAGATTCCTGCACACCTTCATGGCAGCAGTGGAGGGCTTTGACAAAAGACAGGAGGGCAGGCAGGCCCAGTGCAGACAATGGCATACTGCTGTTCAGCACTTCTTCCTTCCCTAAGGACCGAGCTTTGTGCAGAAGCTGTGTGGTGGTCAGTGGTAAAGCTTCTGGCAATGTAGCAGATACGTCTGTGATAATGTTCTGGCAACGTAACAGATATGTGTGTGATTATGTTCTGGCAATGTAGCAGATATGTGTGTGATTATGTTCAATTGCCTTATGTGAATATGTATTATTGTATTAAGAGGACGTTTGGAAGCAGAAAAGTCAACCAAAACAACCTCCTCCCCCAATCTACCCTTCAATAGATAAAAAGTGTTTCAGATATTCGAACTGTCGAACATGTGAGTTGTTTTAGGAGTTTCGTGTAAAGCAAATAATCTGTAGCATATTTTGTTTTTTGTTTGTCATTACAGTATAAGTTATATACTTTAATGAAATGGTTTACAAGCATATTAACACCGGTTAGATAATTGTACAGAATTAATAATCAGAAGTCTTTAAATTGCTGACATTGTTCATTTTTAAAAAAAGAGACAAAAATACAAAATTTGTAAATTTGCTTCGCAGATAACTAGTCTAAGGAAAACAGGTTATTTTGTAGAGGAAGGAAGGTGGCAGGATGGTTAAGATGTTCGCCTGCCAACAAGTAAATAGTGAGGTTCTGGGTTCGTACCCAGCCTCGCCCTTTCTTTCCAGTTTGACGAAAAAAATCGAACTGAATGTCAAAGTCATTCGGATGAGACTATAAACTGAGGCCCCGAGTGCGAACGCACGCAGAGCATCTTGCGCACACGTTAAAACCTCGTTCCGCCTTTCGGAAGAGCAGGCCATCGTGTGCCGGTAGGTGTGGATGACAAAATTATATTAAAAAAACCCAGCATGCACACAGGTGTTGTGTTTAGACACCATCCCTGAGGAAAAATCGGGGAATTGGAGTCCAGGGCGGCTCGGGGCTGTATATGGCAACATTCTGGTAACTCCTGCGACGGTACTGGAACCATTCGTATCGGTCATTGCCTTTCCAATGGATCATTCCAGTGACGTGGAAAGGGGGGTCTGCTGCATGGGTAACAGCTTGCTTACTTACCCAGGCTTTGCGCCCGAAAGACTAGAGCGCAACTCCATAGTCTTTCGAGACTGATGGGTATCTACTACTATAATACAGATTATAAGAGGTAGCCATTTAACCAATCAGTTTGAGAGTGTTACTCAAATTACCTGACCAACACTGCAGGTATCTGTATCTCTCGGGCCCGGTTAACACTGGGATACATTATGGCAGTAAGCGTAGAGTACAACCCTGTCACGTAGTCTCAAAGCGGATACACTTCCATAGCAGCGTCCTTTATATCATCCTCATTCTCATCGACCATCATGTAATGAAACACGCAGACAATGCAAATAATTTTTAAGATGCATAACTAGATATGGAAATCAGTGAAGCAGCTAGAAAGCATATATCCATAATCCATATTTGGCTCTGGCTGGAAGCTTTGTGAGTAACTCATGAAAACTAAGTTCCAAGTCCTTCAGTAAAATGTTAATATGTTTTAAGATTTGTATGTTTAGGTTGCTTTTATTGCAAGACAAAATATGCTGAGGCTGCTATTAACCAGCTCTTTACATGCACGTGTTTCTCTGATATCGCCACATGGATGGACATGTTCGTAGCATCAGTGGACAAATCTGATGCCACACAGGCTTGGGTTGGACGAAGGTGCAGGTGATTCCATTAGCCTCCGCCCACTATTTCTCTATTTCCCCGAGGACGCACTTTGGGACAAGGACAGCCTCTGTAATGATCATCAGTAGTAGGAGTGGTAAAGGTAGGCTGACGTATGACTGTGTGGTATGAATATGCATTAGTGTCTTGATGCGGCTTGTCGAAAAATGTAGAATATCTCAAAAGAATCTTTTCTAGATGAGATTTTCAAGGATTTGGTTTTGTGGTTGTTGATCACTCGCGAGATTTTAAGGGATTCTAAGTATCGTAAGAGACTCTGAATAAAGCTCTTTTTTATGTTATCATTGTATAGTTATTTTTCAAGTAGTACGTAGGCACATTGCTTCAAGCACTTTGTAAAGAATGTGATATCAAATGCCATGTATAGGTGGTATATGTCTCCAACGATAAAAAGAACAAAAATTCATTGCGTTTTCTTTATTCTCCAGAACATTGGTGATTTTATGAGCGTGGGTGTCTATAGATCATCACCCAGTAACTTCCACAAAAATCTTGTGTTTCAATATCAACAAAACTACTATAGGAATATGTAAATAAAAGCACACAAAAGTGACCACATACATTGGTTTATTTGTTGTTGATCTATCGATCTACCTACCTACCTACCTACCTACTTAACTACTACTACCCCTATTCCTACTTACCTACTTACCTACTTACCTACTTACCTACTACTATTACCTACCTACTACCTACCTACTTACCTACCTACCTACCTACCTACCTACCTACCTACCTCTACCTACCTACCTACCTACTACCTACCTACCTACAAGTAGAAACACACTACACAACTTGCTGCTGTTTTACCTTCTACCCAGTATCAGCCCTGTAATAGAGTCACAGTCCACATCTTCCCTTCTCCAGAATGACAAACCCGGTGTGGCCCTGGTGGTCGGCTGGACTATAAAGTATGGTAGCATTTTCGCATATGAATATTTTCTTATGTTTTATAGCTCAACACAGTAACCCAGTTCCATAAATGTCTGCAAACGTGAAAGGAAAGAAACAAAGGGAGAGGAGCTCGCTGTCAACAAAGGGGATTGGATTTCAACCAACTTTTCATGCAGACGTACTTGCCTTCAAAGGACTGGAATAAGGTTGATAGCTGTAGTATCAGAATTGAATGGTTCCCCCAACACCCCACCCACACCTCCCCCATCAGACAAAACCAGCAAATATCCATTGAGAAATAAATGCGGGTTTGAAAAATATGAATGAATAAAAAATGAGTCGTGCACACACCCATTCACTTTAAACAGAGAGGCAACAGAGGTAGGAAAAAAGAGAAGAAAGGAGTTAATTCAATAGCTTTAATAACATTCATACTCAATGTACAAACTCTCATACATATTCATGTCACATACTCTGTCATAACCCTAACACTAAACAAAGAAGTATACACCTTCAGTGACTATTTTCCACATCAGTTTCAGAAACACACCTTTCAGGGATGGGTAAGTACAAGTTTAAGGCGATGCAACTGTCTGATTCCATTACATATATTATGCCATTTTGCTGTCTGGCATTTCATCTCTGCAACTGTGCTGTTGTCTATGTGTAAAGAGAATTGGGAATATCAGAAAAAAATTCAGAAGCCACAGCGCCTGCAAATGGCTGCATTGAATGAGTTACAAGACTTAGTGTTCTAAAAGGAAATCGGACTGTCGGTGTGTATGCTTACACTACAGAGTGTTATTCATGGTGTTCATGGTGCAGTTTCTGATGTTACAGGCGGATTTTCATTTATATTCTGGAGTTTTTCGAGTAATGCGTTTTAGTCTTTGTTGCAGTTGTTGTTGTTTGTCTCGCTTATGGTGTGATTGCGTGTATATTATTCTTTTTCTTTCCACAACAGGAGCAACAACAACACCAGCCTTAAACAGCTGCATAACCCAGTAAAACTATCCACTTGACGTGACGGAACAGGCAAAAAACTGTGTCGTTTGTAGATAGAGAACAATAATCTTTGATTAGCATCTCTGATTATCTCCCACGTGGAGATGCCGGGATACTGTCAAGAAAAAAATGGCATCCCCACCTTCTGGAAGTTTTGTGCTAGGAATTCCCTCTTTTTTCACCCCTCACTTTATTTTTTTGCCTTGTTCCTTTTCTTCCTGTCACCTCTTTTTTGTCTATTTTCTGCCTTCTTGGTTTTTCGTTTTTCTCATTTAAAAAAAAAAAAAAGACTTAAAAATGAATAACTCTTTCCCACAAGCGAAGTCGGATGCGCTGGGCTTGATTCATTAAGCGCTTAACGGCAAGCGCAACGTATTTTCGTTCATATGAGAGATAACAGTATTTACTGTCTAAGCATTCGGCGGAAAAGATAATTTTTTTCTTTAAAGATTTTTTCTTTTTTTAAACTGATGTAAATTTTGACCCCACAAAAAGTTTGTCATTATCTTGCAAAGGAGTGAGCCAACAAATGAAAGTGCTTTCTGTTGATGGAGAAAAGAGTGGCTGAGTTTGATGGGCTTCTTGCACTTGGTCATATTTGCCCACGTTCTGCTAAAGATTTGGCCTCTACTTTCACAACTTGGAATGGTGCGCGCGCGCGCGCGCGTGTGTGTGTTTGTGTGTGTGTGTGTGTATGTGTGTGTGTGTGTGTGTGTGTGTGTGTGTGTGTGTGTGTGTGTGTGTGTGTGTGTGTGTGTGTGTGTGTGTGTGTGTGTGTGTGGATACATAGATGCACCTGTGCTCATGACGTTTTTTTAAAATTACTTTATTAGACCTTATCCTATCAATAATATTTTCAATTTTTTCTTCAATCTAATATCAATCTTGTGCCGTTCTCGTGCTTGGCTGGGTCATAAAGAAACGCTTAACAACACTGAACCTTTTCCATCGCCGCTGTCGTCGGTAGGAGGTCTACACAGCGCCACCAGGGTTCACCCTCTTTGTCCGTCTCTTCTTAGGTCTGCGATCCCTTGTAGCCCTTCCGAACCACTGATCTCAGTGATGTTGGCAATGTAGGATGTTGGTGGTCTGCATATTTTCCTTTTGTCCACTACCTAACTTTGGAGAAATTATTGTGACCAGATCTGTCTGTGTAATTCTGTTTCCATTCACCAACATTAATCTGCGCTTATCGATTTCAACCAGTATTTGTCTTTGCATTGACAGTTCATCAACAATGCATTTGTTTGTTCTTTTGTCTGAACCTTTGACTCTTAGAAATCCCCTGTAGAACCAGATTTCAGCTGTGTTTCATTTTGTCTCTTTCCATTTTTTGGTAGTATCCAGGCTACTGACCCATACAGCAATTCAGGTCAACTGGTGTTTCTACAATTCTAATTTTGGAATATTTAGGTATGCCTCTGTCTTTCCAAATGTTGTTTGACTGGGTCACGAAGTAAAACAAAGTATCCACAAATGAATATTCCCCGTATATTTGATACAATGACACAGTAGCCTAGTTGCATAGAAAACCAAGAAGTTGCAAGGAAACAGTAATAGAGCTCACATTCAGAGAAAAGATCATTTTCAGGAAACTTTTGGTACACATTTACATTACCTCATGGGTAAGAATGAGGTCAATATTTGAAGAATTTGACCTATGAAAAAAGAGGTAAATGTTCACAAAGACCTGAAAGCGAAGATTTAAGACATGAACGAAAGTAGTGCATCATGAAGAAACTGATGGACCATCAACAGACGAACAACATGAACAGTAAGTGGTACCAGTTGAGCTTTCAGTAACTTGTAACACCTCCACTAACCACACCCAAACCCTAATATGCGTTCATCCCACATCTTCTATAATAACTTATTTTTTTGGTTTGCTGCATCAGCTCTGAGACATTCCCGTTCTGCTGTTTGTACACAGCTCATCTTAATCTCTATGTCCTAACCATACCCAGATTCGTTATGTAGCATCCCCAGAGTTGGAAATCCACTGGGGGCTCATCAATGTCAGGCTGCCATAGGGCCACCAGCCAGAGGGGCCCTGCACTGCTGTTGGGTCACTTTGGTGGTGTTTCAGTGGTGCCTGTTCTGAGCTAACAAAAGCAGGACACCACTTGCTAAGCCCCTTAATAACGACAGTAATTGCTCAGGCGTGGAGCCAGAATTAGTGAGACGCTCATCCAAAGTGGCGACGACCATAACGTCTGTCCAACGATCTTCTTCAGAGGACTAAGCACAGAAGTGTATGGGGAAATCACAACTGGGATCACTGTGAGACCACAGCAGCCGGAGCCATTGATTTATATACGTTTGTTTTATTGGCTGATAATCAATGACGATAAGAATGATGCAATGATACTTCTATAAAATTGCATGTGCTTTGAGACTGCTTGATAGGGCTATGCTCCATGTTTCTTATCATAATAGATAAACTGGGCTCGAGAGATGCAGACAGCTTCAGTATTGGTCAGGTAATTTGAGCAACACTCAAAATCGCAACGGTAAAGTCAATGAATCTCTCTGTGTGGTCCCAATCTTCCCAATGACCCCATAGCAAACTCACTCATGATAAGATCCGGCCGGGGTCCGAAAAATCTATTATGACTCTTATGGGGTTCAATCCCGCCACATTTTGTAGTCTGTCACTCAAGGTTCTAACCACTGCTCCAAGGCAGCTGGTATACCTTTCGTCCTAACTTAGCGCAGACCTTCTTAGTGGCTATTGTATGCTTTGCTTAAAAATGCTGACTTAAAAGATGGTAAAAATAAGCTGGTGGCAAAGTGATTGTTTACACCCATTGCACTTGCAGTCCTGCAATATGCTGGCCTGGGATCTCTACAATGGCTCTGTTGTCTGTGTGTAAAGAGGGGAGGGAACATCAGAGAAAGCGTCAGAAACCAAGTGCCTGCAAATGGCTGCTGCAAGCTTCACAGAGGTCACACGTGTGCAGAGATCAAGTCTTCATGTTAGGGTCAATGCTTTTAATGACAGGTTATTGATGTCGGTGTTGAGAGCGTTGCTTCTTGGGTTGTAGATCAACTTTCTGTTTCGTTCCGTTTTGAATGACGAGTTTCTTGTTATTTTCACTGTTGTCATCCTCACCCTATTCCTCCTGCTCTTTTTACTTCTTTTTTTTTTTTTTCTGCTTTGCCCCTGGGAATTGTCTTTCTGCCGTTTTGTCTGTCCATCTCTTTGTCCTTCTCTCTCCTTCTCGTTCTTTTTCTTCTTTAACATAAGCTCACGTATTCATTTCAAAATGAGACAGCCACAAACACTTTTGAATCGTCTATGGCATCTCAGTCATCAGGGAAATAGAAAGCTTCTTTAGTTCACTCAAACTAATGGACATAATGTTCTGAATGTCGAGGCAGCCATCAATCATCAGCCCTCCTACTCCATTCACTCTACCCCTGCCTTCCGCACACTGCGGCATTATGAACAAATCTACACAGTCTGGCCAGGATGGGGAAATATGTTGGCAAGAATTATGACGCTGTATGAAAACCAATGAAAAAGTCTTTTGTTTACAAATCTTCCTTAGCACGATGTAAACGTCCAATTATCAGAGAGTCCGAGTAAACAAAATTCTATCATCAGAGACAAAGCAAATGGCCGAAAATATAATTCTCAGAAAATAGATTGGTTCCACATCACTCTATAAACATGTCTGCAGTGATATCTCCCTCACAAATTGCATATATTTTATGGCACAGGTGATGTACAATCAGTCATTGACAGAAGCCACAGAGCCAGACAGGGCAGGACCTCACGTGGACACTGCGTTTCAGCTCCATGTCAAAGCGAAGATTAATGCCTTAGCCACAGCATTGACCCACACACAGACATGTCAATAGCAACGTTCGTCAATATTATAGTTCCATGCTACAATGAATACACGATTCTTGTTATGACTCTCAAGCAAGTGTTCAGGCCCAAATAAGGTTGTTGTCTATTCATTTCTGTGTTTTTTTTTTCTGTATGCTCTATATAATGAATGATAATTTTTTTTCACACCGGGCATTCAGCTACCAGTTCAGCATCAGAGCATCAAGTGAATGAAGCTTTATGTAGATGTCATGCAGCTGATGGGAGTGATTGGCTACACGATATTACATCCTTTGAAAATGAAAGCTACAGAAAACAAACTTCTGAAAAAAAAAGAAGGAAAAGCGGCATCAGAAAAGAAAAGATCTTTACATTCTGTTCATTTGGATGCAAAAGAAGCATCTCTTAGTTCAAAGTGTAGCGGACCACCTTATTACTCCCATGAATAAAAAGACGACATGATATCTCTCTGACATGGAGATCATTCTGAACAAACTAGACACTATCTTCTAAAAAAATAGTCAAAGGTTCTTGCTTCAAATAAATAATAACTCCAAACGGGTCCTTAAACTAGACCATGTAAGCCTTAAACAGTTACCAACAACAACAAAAAAGACTTGGTAGAAAAGTACAAGTCCTACACCGGTTTTAGCCAAGATCATTAATTTTCTCTAAGAGTACATGGGTTTTCTTCAGGGGCATCTCCATTCTTTACACTTCGTGACCTTTCGTCTCACGCAGAAATGTATGGAGACACTGCATGATCAAACAAGTAAAAGTGCTGGCTATTGACTGAATACACTATGCTCTGCTTGAGGGAACTGAAAGGTCGACTTTCTTGTATTTGCTAGTTCCGCTTCAAGTTTGCCATCATCTTCCGCAAATTCGACCAGTATGTAACGTGCGTGCATGCATGCATGCAAACGCACGCGTGCGTATGTGCCCCCACGCGTGCTTGCGCGCATGTGTTTTATCTGTCAACAGACATAATTTTATTTGTTTGATCATGCCGTGTCTCAGTACCTTGTGCGTGTGGCAAAAATTCACTTAGAGTAAAAAGTGAAGATGGCCTGGAAGAAAACAAATGTACATTTCGAGAAAGTGTGTGTGTGTGTGTGTGTGTGTGTGTGTGTGTGTGTGTGTGTGTTGTGTGTGTGTGTGTGTGTGTGTGTGTGTGTGTGTGTGTGCGTGCGGTGCGTGCGTGCGTGCGTGCGTGCGCACACACGTAAGTCTATGGAGTGCACACGCGCTGGCGTGTGTACACATATAGAAATTGCGTTTACGTTTGTGATGCATGCATTGGCGTAAATGTAATTGCCCATATGCGAGAACAACATCACAACCTTGATAACACCCACCCACAACACCCCCCCCCCCTACACACACACACACTCAAACAACCACACACACACACACACACACACACACACATCTCCCTCTCACCAATCGAAACAAACAAACAGAAGACAAAAATAACAATTGAAATACAAACGACCCTCAACAAAACAGACACACAGACCAAAAAAAATAAACCGAGAAAAACAAACCAAAGAAAGAGTAGCTGAAAAACTTCAAAAACATACCTAAACTCTCACAAGGGCAAAGTCTAAACCCGATGCATATTCATGCCACCACATCTTCTATGATAACTCTGTTACCAAGCAGAGCAGAGAAACTTTTCCTGTGGCAATTTGCCATTCAAGGTTCAGAGATGGTGTCCTTGGAGGGTAGGTCAACCCGAGTGGAATGACAATGCAATTGTCTGCAGCCCTTGTGCCAGCCATCTTGTAAGTCTGCCGTCTGGTCTCTAACACTAATGCTGTCGTCTGTCTGTAGAGAACATTGGGGGAAACTTCAGAGAAAGAAAGGTCCAGAAACCAAGCGCTTGCAAATGGCTGCTTAAACTGAGACAGCAACTTTTGCCAGGATGGAATTTTAAATCTCGTTGTTTGTGCTTTTGATAGAGTCATCCTTCTGTTGTTGTTGTTGTTGTTGTTGTTGTTGTTGTTTTTGTTGTTGTTGTTGTTGTTGTGTTCATGTGATGTTGTTGTTGTTGGCAGAGGTGTGGCTGCAGAAATGGGGTGGGGATGGGGTGGGTGGGTAGGGTGGTTGTGACCTTGGGACTTCGAGTGTTTAGAATAAGGTTTTTGTTGTTATTGTTGTCGCTATTTTTGTTTATCTTTTGTCCTTGTTGTTCTTGCTCTTGTTGTAGGTGTTGTTCTTTTGTTCTTTTTGTTGTTGTTCTTCTTCTTCTTTTTTCTTGCTATTTGTTGTTGTTGTTGTTGTTGTTGTTTTTGTTGTTGTTTGTTGTTGTTGTTGTTTGTTTTCTTTTTCTTCTTCTTCTTCTTCTTCTTTTCTTCTTCTTCTTCTTCTTCTTCTTCCTTCTTCTTCTTCTTCTTCTTCTTCTTCTCAAACTCTTTCTCTTATTCATCAAATTGCTGAAATTCTTCTTCTACTCAAATGGTCTGATTCAGATAGAACAAAAGTGTACACATTTTACGATGCAAAGACATGGCGAATGCTTCTGAGCCTCTTATAACCATAAACATAGTCAGTCGTAAAACTAGTCTACACATTTTCTCAGAAGAACACTAAACTACACACTATCTATCAGTGCTGGCACTTATATCCTTGGAAGAAAAGATTCCCCAGAAGAAATATTTGCTAAATAGTCGTTCCACAAAACATGAAGTTTTCGCTGTAAAGTCTCGCAGACTAGGTGCAAGACACTTCATTTTACAGGCAATAATTCGTGGTCACCTATTGGACATAAAAGCCACCAGAGTCTGATAAGCCAACGGCACTCAACTAGACTTGTCAAAGCATGTTCGTCATAAAAAAAGATTGCTGGTCATTTGCCCACGGAATGGACTTGCATACAAACCGTTTAGAACTAAGTTCGTAGGAGTCCAAATCCTGTCTATCTATCTATCTATCTATCTATCTATCTATCTATCTATCTATCTATCTATCTATCTATCTATCTATCTATCTATCTATCTATCTATCTATCTATCTGTCTGTCTGTCTGTTGTCTGTCTGTCTATCTATCTATCTATCTATCTATCTATCTATCTATCTATCTATCTATCTATCCATCCATCCATCTATCTATCTATCTCTATCTGTCTGTCTGTCTATCTATCTATCTATCTATCTATCTATCTATCTATCTATCTATCTATCTATCTATCTATCTATCTATCTATCTATCTATCTATCTATCTATCTATCTATCTATCTATCTATCCCGTAGTCTGGCGACCGTAGGGGCACCTCTGAAGACTTGACAACCAGTTTCATCCGTTTCTCTCTCTGTTCTGCCTCTCTCAAAATTTTGTCACAGTCTTTTATCAAAATGAAAACAGTGCTGTTGATAAGGCTCCCAAAGAAGCGTCTACATTCATACAAAGATAAACAACACTTCATGCATCCATCCCATTTGGGGGGATTCCTTCTGTGTATTTCTGTGGATTTTATCAATTCAAGGTCAAACGTTTTGATTTTTTTCTTATTGTGGTAAGTTGGAGGAGGGGGGATACAAGATATAGAACATCAGTTTTACTTTTCCAGCATCACCTTGGTAGGTTTTATTTTTTTTAAAAAAGCTTTGTTGTCATATAGCAAAAATGACAAAACATTTTTGGGAAACTTAAACCATGTACAAAGTAGAAAATTTCACTAGAATTAAGACATTGTTGCAACCTCATGCAAAACGAGTGAATAAGTACAGTAAGTACAATGGTCTCATTAAAGAAACCACCACCACCACCAATTAATAAACAAAACAAAACAACAAGTAAAGAAATAGAGTTAGAGGCACGTGCATAAATTTAATTTCCCAAAGAGATGCTATAAATGGAGTAGTCAACATAGTATTAGCCTTCAGCGCCTGGGCTTTATCACAGTTTTTGATTAAACCATTGATGCTCGTGGCAACAGCAAAGTAAGAGGCTGTATGATCAATGGCTTTCCCATTCATGGAATTCCACTTTACAGCTTAGTCTTTAGGATTGACTATGACTCTCTGACTAGAGGGCTTGACACAGTCCTTATGTGCTGCAGTCCTGGGGATATTTGGCCTTTGGAGAACATCTCCAACGCTGATTGACTTTATGCCCTCTTGGGCGAGAGAGTGGGGGTGTGCTGTGTGCAAAGCATCTCCACTATAATCAAATGTCTGCCCAGTTTCCGAAACAGCAACTGCCTCCTCAGCTGTTTTGGCGGTCATCGTCGAGCACGACGGACAAACAAACAAAAAAACAGTATTATACATCTTTTCAGAAAATCCACTCATCTGATTGCTAACAACTCCATAATTCAATAATTCAATGCATTATTGAGCTGATCCATACAAAACAGAGAAAAGAAAAAGTAATTTCATTTGGCGATAACGGCATCAGAACATTTTCGCCCTGTAATATTTCTCAGACAACAGTTCTTTGAAAGCATGTTTGTGTTCGAATGCAGTGAATGTTTGCTTTGTGCAGTCAGGTTTTCTGAGGTAACAATGCACTGCACGATGAACACTATGGTGGGAGTGCTTTGTGCTGTTATAAACACGTTGGTCTGTTTGACAGGTTTGAAGTGCTTGATTTGCATCATGTTCTTCTTGAAAATGTAGGTCGCATTTCCATAACTTGAAGTGGTGTGTGCCTCTCTCCTCTCCTCTCTCTCTCTCTCTCTCTCTCTCTCTCTCTCTCTCTCTCTCTCTCTCTCTCTCTCTCTCTCTCTCTCTCTCTCTCTCTCTCTCTCTCTCTCTCTCTCTCTCTCTCTCTCTCTCCTCTCTCTCTCTCTCCCTCTCTCTGTGTGTCTCTGTGTCACTGTCTCTGTCTCTCTCTATGTGAATGTGTGTGTGTGTGTGTGTGTGTGTGTGTGTGTGTGTGTGTGTGTGTGTGTGCGTGTCTGTGTGCGTGTGTGGATGCACGCGTGTGTTTGTGTGTATAAAAACAGCAACAGTTATAGACGAGAGTTGGCAGAGAATGAAATCCAGGGAAAAAAAAGAAACCTCCAAGCTAAAAATGAAATTGATGGGATGGAAAATGTTCACTTAAAACAGACTTGGCTCTGATCGGGAAGTCAACTGAGACCAGGACGAGTGGAACAGAAATAAAGGAGAAGTAAATATGGGTCTCGGCAACATGAACCAAAGTAAAGAGCTAACCTTTCACCTGACAGAGATTGCGTTGGCAAATTTGTGTCCCTGTTCTTTTTTCCCTTCTATTGTGTGTGTGTGTGTGTGTGTGTGTGTGTGTGTGTGTGTGTGTGTGTGTGTGTGTGTGTGTGTGTGTGTGTGTGTGTGTGTGTGTGTGTGTGTGTGTGTGTGTGTGTGTGTGTGTGTGTGTGTGTGTGTTGTGTGTGTGTGTGTGTGTGTTGTGTGTGTGTTTGGTTGTGTGTGTGTGTTGTTTGTGTGCGTGCGTGCGTGATGCGTGCGTTCCTCGGCTAGAGCTCCGATGTTCAGGAACCGTGAGATTTTACTTATGCAGCCAGTTTTGCCTACAATGATGGTGGCTGCTATCCAATTTCGGGGATGATGTCTAAACACAACATCCGTGTGCAAAGTCTTTTGCTGTTATGTTTTTTTTTTTTTATCCCTTTCTTACCAGCACAAATGGTCTACTTTTTCGAAAGGCAGAACGGGGTATAAAATGTGCATAACTTTTTCTGCACGCATTCTCAAACGGGGACTCAATTTATAGTCTTATGCAAAAGGACATCCGGAAGTGGGGAGGAGTCAGTACTGGAGTTAACGTTAAGAAAAATATTTATACTCCTGAATGGCCATCTCGGTGGTGGTTTAAATCTAGGCTCGATCCTGGGCCCGACAATTTGCGAGCTCAACGCCCTAACCACTGGGCCATCCCGGTGTACTGTGTTAACAACAACTTCTTGCACCGCTTCAATACTTTGACAAACCCTTTTGCATATTCATGCCACCTATTCTGTTACAATTCTATTCCAGGCCTCAAATTTTCAACAATTTACAGCCAGCCAGTCAAACAGGCAGGCAAACAAACAGACAGAGAAAGACAGACAGACAGACAAATACACAGACAAACAAACAGACAGACCAGCGCACAGAAATATTAGGAACAAGAAAAAACCAATGGAATAAAACTAAAAAAGTTCAATGGCTTTTTAAAAGCTTGTACAACCCTTTCACATTCTGCCATGCCTATTAATACCACATATGTCTGTCATAACTCGAACCCTAACTAAAGAACAAACCTTTCTAGTGGCTATCGCGTACCTCAGGTTCAGAAAAAAACAACATCTTTTGGAGGGTAAGGTAAACTCAAGTTGGTGGCAAAATAATTGCCTGAATCCATCGCTCTCACCACCTTTCATCCTAGCGCGGGGTCTCAACAATGATGCTGTCGTCTGTGAGTGTAGACGGAGGATGGGGAAACATCAGAGAGGCTGTCAGGCACCAGACGCCGGTAAATGGTTTGGTTGAGGTGACGGGTCTACTGGGATGAGGGTTTAATGATGCTGTTGGTGGTTTTGACATGTGGCTTGTGTTGTTGTGGATAGTGCTGAAGATGGTGTTGATGGTTTTGACAGTGTTTTTTTTATTATTATTTTTTAAATTGTTGTTGGTGATGGTGTTGATGCTTTTGACATTTTGACCATTGTTGTTGATGATGGTGTCGAGGCTTTTGACATTATGACCATTGTTGTGGATGATGGTGTTGATGCTTTTGGCATTATGACTTTTGTTGTTGTTGATGATGGTGTTGATGCTTTTGACATTATGACTCTTGTTGTTGTTGATGATGGTGTTGATGCTTTTGACATTATGACCATTGTTGTTACTGACACTTTTGATGGTTATTGTTATTGGTGACAGTGTTGACCATGGTGTTGATGGGTTTGACATTATGGCTATTGTTGTTGTCGATGCCAGTGTTGTTGACAGTGCAGATGATGATGTTGATGATTTTGACATGTTGCATTTATTGTTGATGATAGTGTTCATGATTTCGACATTATGGCTATTGATTTGGACAGTATCGATAATGGTGTTGGTGGTTTTGATATCATGGCTATTGATGTTTTATGATGATATTGATGATGGTTTTGATGGTTTTGACATGTGACTGCTGTTGATGCTGATTGTGTTGATAATTGACAAAAGGGTTATTGAGCACTTGGCACTCTCTTCGTTTTAGCGTTTAGAATAAGGGGTTTGATGTTCATGATGATCTGAACTCTTTTGTTGTCTGTCTGTCTGTCTGTCTGTTGAATCTGTTTCTGTCAACATGTCTGACTGTCTGCCCCTGCTTTCGTATATCTTAAGGTCTTCTTGTTCTTTCTATTGGTCTTGTTTTTCTTGTTCTTTATGTTCTTGTTCTTCTTCTCCTTCTTCTTCCTCATGTTCTTGTACTTGAATAGATAATATTACATTAAAAAACAACAAAAAAAACAAATGTAGTGTGTGTACATGCGTGCACGTGTGTGTATGCGCGTGCGTTAGGGCGTGCGTGCGTATATATATATATATATATATATATATATATATATATATATATATATATATATATATTATATATATATACATATATATATATATATATATATATATATATACACCGTAAAATCCCTAGCATACGCCCCCCCCCCCCTGTGCACTGATTTAGGGCAAATTTGGGGGGTGGGCGTTTGCTAGGGATAGACCCCTTTGCACAAAGTAATTTTTGTGCTCAACCGTCTAATTGAGTGAATACAAACCCCGAAAGCATGTAAGTTAGGTCATGTGAGTAGAAAAGAAGGAAAATAGAAAAAAAGGTACTTTGAGGCAAAGAAGGCCAACGAGTTCCATCGCTTTCCGTTGTAGGTCCTTGTTTTGCAATACCCTGCCTTCAGATCTTGCATCTTCCATATAATATAGCACACCTTGGTCGACATGTTCAGATCTAACTGCTGGTCCTTTTGACAGTTTACATTTTTGTTTGTCTTTTCCGTACTGCTGTTCAAGTCTATCTCTGTTTTCAGTCCATTCCCTGATCCTCTTCCTATCCACAGAAAATTCACGGGCACACTCCGAAACATTCCCACCTGCTTCGTTATCCAGATACTGGAGGGCTTCCAATTTGAAAGACACAGTGTAAGACTCGGCATTTTGCAAAAATGCACAGCGAGATTCAAGAACCAACTTCCGGCTATCAGGAAGCGTTGTCAAAGCACCTGCACATCACTGACAGACAAAAGACGTCAGTGGAAAATGCATGACGTAATTTTAATTCACTTTGTTGGGGATGGGTGGGAGTGAGGAGAGGGGACAAAGAATAAGAGAAAAGGAAACACAAAAAGGTAAAGCAGGGGGAAAAGATGACTTTCAGAACAGTCTGCACAAATCCTAGTGATAGTGAGCATAGTCTCTTTGAAAAAAGCAGGGTGGGCGTTTGCTAGGTAGTTACCCCTGTGCACAACTTTTGGCCCAAAGTGGGGGGTGGGCGTTTGCTAGATGGTGGGCTTATGCTAGGGATTTTACGGTATATATATATATATATATATATATATATATATATATATATATATATATATATATACGCGAGTGTGTACGTGCGTGCGAGCACACGCATGACCATGTGTGTTTGGTGACACCATAAATCGTCATTATACAATCTCATAAACTTTGACATCAGCATGCCAAACAGGTTTGTTGCAGCGCTGTGATATGAAAAAGTCTGATTTATGAGCAGCTGAATGAAGAAGGATCGATGGCTGAGTGACATCAAGGAAGCAGGGGCCACTTTCCACACGCAATGCCCCCACTGTCAGGCACGGCAGAAAGCTGCATGCCGCTTACATCAGAAGCCCATTTCTAAAGACGCGGACAATTCATCAACGCAAGGCTCACAATGATGATGATTTGATGATGTTTCTCATATATGGCAGGCACTCACGCACGTCAGCTTCTGTGCTTGAATATAATTAGGCGTCATGGTGGGCACTGGCTTGCGTGACTTTGTTTATGCACGTACGCACGTAGGCAGACACACACGTGTGTATAAACGTTCAAAAATTCTGAAACACATATACACATGCATACTTCCATCTTCTATGCATGAATGCGCAAGCAGGCATGTAAATACGCATATACATAGATACATGGACACACATACATATACTAACAGACACAGACACACACACACACACATATACACAGAGACATACACATAACCGTGAATAACTTGTTTTTGACACAACTGCACAAAGATAACAAATGGGTCGTGCTTTAGAAATGAAACATACAAAACAAGAAAATGCCAGATAGAAATAGAAATCATTCATGAAGGATTTGAACTCCAGTCTCTGCCACAATGGTGAGTTACGTAGGTCCTACGCCATCAAGAAACTCAGTTATGCAGCCACACTTGACCTTTTTTCTTTCGTTCTTTAACAATCATCTTCAAGGCTGTAGTTTATCATACTTAACATTTCATTTGAAAATATACTAATCTCTTGTATATTTTCTTCCTAACAAAACGTGTAATTTTCACATTGAGGTTTAAGGGGACAAGTTTGTGAACCTGTTATCCATTCAACTAGGTATAAACAGCCATCTTAGTTTGCCACCATCCTTTCAGGATTTTTTCTTATTACTCTTTATTTCCAGCAGTCACTTGACATAGACTGTACCGTATGTGAGGAAAGACATGAACATTGATATCAGAAGCAGAGCGGATCTGGGTCAGTTGTGTCATTTACAGCCACAGTGCATGTTTTCAGACGTGCCCTTTTTACCTTTTTCTGATATCAGCAAAATACATTTTAAAATGCATTATAAACTTTACACGCTAGACCTTATCCATACGATAATACATTCAGTTTATCTTGAAGAAAATGTTCAAACATTACCCGCTTTTTATAAAAAAAAGTCTTTTGAATAAAATACTTAAGAAATACAGTGTTATATTCTATTTCAACCTTATTAGAATCTGTTCTGTCTCTATCAAAATATCTCAAACAGACAGACAGACAAAGACAGAGAGACAGACAGACAGAGAACTCTTTAACCCCTTTACTCAAAATACCACAGTTTTGTGACGTTCCAATTATCTAAAATGAAGGATGCCTACTAAGTCCTTACCGACCACTTCAAACAAATAAACAGACTATAAAAAAAACCAATGACAAACAAACAAAACAAATAAACAACCACTCAACCAAACAAACTCGTCGGGGGCCCTCCTTCAAATTCTCCAAGTGCCGCCAGCTTCAGAGTAAAGCAAGGAGAGATCTATGAAATTGATTGTGGAGTAGGGGGCTGGGATCTAGGCGGCGCCCGCTGGATCCAGGTTGGGGATTTTTCCCGATCCCTTCAGCCAGTGCCAGCACAGACCTGCCGGTACCTTTCCCCTCTTTCGTCAATTGAAGCGAAGAAACAAGAGTGTCACTTGTATATACTTGAGATATTCAGAGCTGCCGTGCTGATGTTCAGAATCTGTGTTGTGCTATATGTTTATATCTATCTATCTATCTATCTATCTATCTATCTATCTATCTATCTATCTATCTATCTATCTATCTATCTATCTATCTATCTATCTATCTATCTATCTATCTATCTATCTATCTATCTATCTATCTATCTATCTATCTATCTGTATTTCATATGCATACAGATATATATCTATCTTTCAAATTATTTTTGCATGTTTATTGTTTTGATAATGGCTTGTAACCCACCGGAATTTCTTTGTTTTAGAGATAATAAGTATTTTGAATTTGAAATTTGAATTTGAATGCCGTGAGCTTTGAAAACCTATCTTTAAGAAAGGAAGTACTTGACGATCTATATCCATAGAAACAAACACTTCAAGCTTGCATGCAAAACTGCTTGACTGTTTTCTTCCAATATGAAGAAGTGTCGGTCGTTTGTGTGTAGGAACTTTCTGATATATCTTTTTTAAAAAGAAGAAAGAAAACAGAACATGTTTTCTTCTTTCATGGAAAGAGTGGAGCCAGAGTGTCAAGTATGTTGTTGAAAAGTTGTTAAAAATTCACGGCATGTTCTAACGCCTTCTCTGCTTTGGAACTAATTTGATTAATGAAGAACAAGACAGCTTTACACCGATGGAAGAGAGAGAGAGAGAGAGAGAGAGAGAGAGAGAGAGAGAGAGAGAGAGAGAGAGAGAGAGAGAGAGAGAGAGAGAGAGAGGAGAGAGAGAGAGAGAGGAGAGAGAGAGAGAGACAGACAGACAGACAGACAGACAGACAGACAGACAGACAGACAGACAGACAGACACACAGAGAGAGAGAGAGAGAGAGAGAGAAGAGAGAGAGAGAGAGAGAGAGAGAGAGAGAGAGAGAGAGAGAGAGAGAGAGAGAGAGAGAGAGAGAGAGAGATGTACAGACAGACGTACACACGTACACACGTACACACGCACACACACACACACACAGAAAAAAACAAGACTTACAGATTAACAACAGAAAAACAGTCACACACGCAAGTCAAACAGACAGTCAGACAGCCAGACGAACAAACAGGTACACAGTCACGTCAGGCTGATAGGCGGACTAACATAAAGACAGACAGACAGACAGACATACACTCAAGACAGACAAACAAAGAGACATACAATCAAGTCAGACAGACAGACAAAGAGACATACACTCAAGTCATACAGAAAGATAAACAGACATACGCCAAATTTGACAGACAGACATACAGACAGATAAAGAAACATACACTCAAGTGAGACAGACAAACAGACGCACACTCAAATCAGACAGGCAGATAGACATACAGATAGACAAAGAAACAGACGTTCAAGTCAGTAAGTCACACAGACACACAGACACACACAGACAGACAGACAGTGGATTGATTTATTCCCTACTCTGTGTTTCAGACAGGAGGTGCTGGACATTCTACTGGTCAACTCCTCTTACAATGCACGGATCTCTCCTGACTACGAACAAGGTAAGACATTTTCATATTCTATGTTTTTCTTTCTTGGCAAAACAAACCGAAAATAAACAGAGGCCCTGCTTCCCTTTGGGAGAAAAAAACAAACCTTACAGACATACATATGTATTGAATGTGATGTCCAAGTAAATGAAATTCATAACTCTCGGTGGTGGGGGACAGTGTTGTTGTTATCTAATGTAGTGTTGTGTTTGTTGTGAGAAGAAACACGGCTTCGGGACACTAGGGGAATGTGGTTTCCTTTTTACATATAAAAGGAAAAAGAAAAAAGCATTACTGGGATATTGTAGTGTTATAGGATGGCATTACAGGAAGAGCGGCCATCGCGACAAGAAAATGGAATGTTCGTGTGAGTTTTGCAAATGAGCGGCGCAGAAGCCTTTACATGGCTTCTGGGGTCCAATCCAATCCAATCCAGTCATGTTGTTTATAGCCCCGCCGACCACACAGGCCATATCGGGGCTGTCACCTCGTCACATGGCTTCTATGGTTAGCTGCACCATACAAACATAATAATGACGGACGCCTTAGCCTAGTGGTTAAGACCAGGTCGATTTCAGTACCAGGAAGACGTGGGTTTGAGTCTCGGCAACGTCTAATGAATTAAGGGTGTTTTTTTACGATCTTTAAGGTCAAATTCAAGTGCAGACCTGCCAAAGCTTAAATCCCTTTGTGTACATACACATGCAGAAGATCAAAATATTCATGTTAAAGATCCCGTAATTCATGTCAGGATTTGATTGGTTGTAGAAACACAAACCGAACCAGCTTGCATCCCTTAAGTCGGAATGCGGCTACCTTCATGGTGGGCACAAACGGTTGCATATGCAAAGTCTCATCATTGGTGAACCTTGGAGCTCTAGCCGAGGAGCGACAAGAAACCATAACAAAAAAAAAGAACATGAGAATAAAGGTGACTAATCTGCCATCATATATGTACCCAGCCAACCATCCATACTTCTATGCAACTAGTCATCCAATGAAATGTTCACCCAAGTAGACAAAGCAAGCAAGCTCCCATTCATTGAAACATGCACCCATTCATATATTTCCATACTCGAAAGCAATTGACGGAGTCAACGAACGAGCAGTCAAACACGCAAACAAACAATTAACGCAAACGAACCACAACGCTTAGCAAAAATATAGGTGAGTGCGCCAGCAACACACAAATTGAAACAGGTGAAGGAACAAGCAAGCCATTTTCTTCTTATTTGTTGTCGAACACTCAGACAGCAAATTCTGTTGTATGTCATTGGAGCCAAATGTGTTGTGCTGCCATTAAGCACCTGGCAAGTCAGGCCTAATGCGTCAGACTTCGGCATGAGAAAAACTGTTATTTTTTAAAGTCTTCCTTGCGGAAAAAGGCAGGAAAAAGGACCAAGAAGGTAGAAAATAGATTAGAAGGGGGTGACAGGAAGAAAAGGAATGAGACAGAAACAAGAGACATAGAAAAGAGGAAATTCCTAGCACATAATTTTCAGAAGTCGGGAAGGCTATTTATACTGAGAGGTCGCTGGCTTCCCCACAGCGAAAAGCAAGCAAACAAGTTATCTAGTCTATCAACACATTGACCCAATGAACTACCACCCACCCACCCACCCACCCACCCAACCAACCTACCAAGCAAGCAAGCAACCAACCCAACCCAATCTAACCAACTTTGCACTTACCTACACAGCCACATAGCCCAAACAGAAAAAAAATGGTCACAGTTTCGAGAAGAAGAAGAAGAAGAAGAAGAAGAAGAAGAAGAAGAAGAAGAAGAAGAAGAAGAAGAAGAAGAAGAAGAAGAACAAGAACAAGAAGAAGAAAAAGAAGAAGAATTCAGAAAGAAGAAGAAAGAAGAAGAAGAAGAAGAAGAAGAAGAAGAAGAAGAAGAAGAAGAAGAAGAAAAGAAGAAGAACGAACAACAACAACAACAACAACAACACAAGAAACAAGAACAAGAACAAAGAAGAAGAAGAAGACGAAGAAGGACAATTCCACACCCCATGAGTTACATCATCACTCAGTACTGTCAGAGGTCTCACAGGAACATCTCCCCCAGACCAGCAGTATCTCCTGAGGTAGGGAGAGGAACCGTGTGAACCAATCGTCCCCTCGCTGCCCTGCAAATCTCCAGGGTCACGGCACCAAGTGCATCGTCCACAGATTTCCCTCCTCGCTTTTTACCAGAGTGCTAGAAGAAGGTGTTTGCGGGTTAATTGGATTGCAGAAAAGTCGGTTTTTAGGGGGTGGGGTACTGCCTATTTTTTATGTCTGAGGACTTATTCTTTGATTTTTTTTGGTGTGTGTGTGTGTGTGTGTGTGTGTGTGTGTGTGTGTGTGTGTGTGTGTGTGTGTGTGTGTGTGTGTGTGTGTGTGTGTGTGTGTGTTCTGAGCTGAGGGGTCAAGGTGATATTGGTGTAGACAGCTTCGTTGTTTTGTAGACTGTTTTGATGAATCGTTTGTTACTGTAGGGACATACTATGTTGGTAAAAAAGAGAGGAAAGTGGCCTTGATGATTAGTGATGTGAGTGTGTGTATGTGTATGTGTATGTATGTGTGTGTGTATGTTAGTGTGTGCGCGCACGCGTGCTCAAGAGTGTATATATGTGTGTGTTGTTGTTGTGTGTGTTATTTCATCATTGTGTGCAGACTTTATCCATTGAAGTTTTGAAAACAAAATAACAGGATTCGTATTGTTTTCCAGACTTTTTGACTAAGGTGGTTTTGTTGTTGCTTTTAGGGTTATTCTTGTTGTTGCTGCGAAGTAGTTTTGACTGAAAGCTCTGGGTTACAAAGTGGAAACCACAATGGGATAATTATAGATAATGATAAACAGACTCTCCCGCAACAGGCTTCTGGCATTAATTCGTCTTCAGATTTCTAAGACTAATTGCCTGGTGACTTACTAGTTGAAATTCTGCTCTTCAGAAACAATTTTGCTTTTTCATCTCCTATAAACTCCAGTATTGCAGCCCTTCATATTGTTTATTTCAACGCTATCACACAGTTTGCTCAAAGATTGCTTTTGTTATGCTACTTTTTAGGGCTATCAAGTTCAAGGGAATTGCCAGTGTTAGATTGCCATGAAGCCATGAGCCTGAAGAGGCCCTGCATTGCCGCTGAGTTATTCCAGTTGCATTTATCAGTGCCTGTTATGGACCAGGATTCCAACTTGAAAATTGACGGCAATTATAATTAGCTTGGACAGGAAGACGGTGAGATTGTGAGATGGATTATTCCTATAGGCTAATATTGTGAGATAGATTATTCCTTTAGGATGAGTTTGTGAGATAGATTATTCCTATAGGCTGAGATTGTGAGATACAATATTCCTCTATTTATTTCATGGCAGTCAGCGTACTATACATGGGTACTGAAAATGTTGTGGGGCTCTAGCTAGGCCTTTATGGTGTTGGGTTGTTTGGTACTTGCCATCCGGCCACACTTCAGTGCTGTAGGATCACCAAAAAACACACACCCCCTGTCGTCACTCTTCACATATGGAAATCACAGCAAGACAGTACATGCACATTCAACGAGAAGGTTATGTGCATGGCTGTTTTCAAACACCTCGCTGTAGAGGCAGCGACAGTCCTACTTCAGAGGTTTTTGTCTTTGAATTGAGAGTACCAGTTATTAAGCCTGCAGCTTGTCATGGATACAGATAATCCTTGCATAACATTTAAAAACAAATCTATTTTTCGTTCTTCATTTAGAGCTCCAAGGATTACCAATGATGAGATTTTGCGCATTGGACATGTCTTTGTCCACCATTACGGCAGCTGCATTACAACTTCGGAGCAATAATATTTCAATGTAGGCATTTGCACTTCGCTTACATCAACTTCCGACAAACATTAATTTTTTTTTATATCTCAAACAGACCAAACCTGCCATTCTCAAGCTTTAGTCTGCAATACAGAACTGATCTCTAAAGAAAATGTCAACCCGAGACATTCGCATTGGCCGGTGTCTGTGACATAGTTGTAGCCCTGATAGACGAGGGTGGAAGGACTGGGACTGTTCATTTCCTCCGAAATAAATCTCTCTGTTGTCGGCATCATCATCAAGGACCCCCCGAGGGGGCTGGGGGCCAGTTACTGTGCTGAATTATTGAACCACTTCCCTGTCTCCTGTCCTCTCCCACCCATCTGTCAGCACAGCCTCGGGAAGCGGAGACATCAATGAAGGTTCGGAATTCTGTAATGAATTCACACTATGGTCAGAAAGGGTCTGTGTGTATATTCTTTTTTGTTTTGGTTTGTTTTTGTTTTGTTGTTGTGGTTGATGTTTTTTTTTCTTCTCTTCTTATTTCGTGCAGGGATTTCCTGTTTGTGTGGCTTTTGTTTTTCTTTAGGAAATACGATTCTATGGGTTTATTTTCTGTTTGTATGGTTGTCTGTCTGTCTGTCTGTCTGTGTGTATGTATGTATGTGAGTCTGTCTGTCTCTTTGTGTGTCTGTTTGTTTGTTTATTTGTTTCTTGGTTTCTTTCTTTCTGTTTTGTATGTTTGTCTGTCAGTCTATCTGCCTGTCTGTATGATTGTAAGTCTGTCCGTGTGTCTGTTTGTCTTTGTTTCTTTCTTGATTTCTTTCTTTGTCTCTTCCTTCCTTCCTTCCTTCCTTCCCTTGTGTCGGTCTACTCTGTCTGGCCGTCTGTCTTTTTTCTTCTGTTTTCTCTGTTTGTTTGTTTATTTGCTTGTTTGTTTCCTTCTCTTCCTGTCTTCCTGTCTTCTTTTTTTCTTTCTTTCTTTCTTTCTTTTTTTTTTTTCTTTCTTTCTTTCTTTCTTTCTCTTTCTTTCTTTCTTTCCTTCTTCCTGTCTGCCTATATTTTGTCTGTCTGTCTGTATGTCTGTCTGTCTGTTTTTCTTTTTTTCTTTTCTTTCTTTCTTTCTTTCTCTTCTTCTTCTTTCTTTCTTTCTTTCTTTCTTTACGTATGTCTGTCTGTCTGCCTTTATTTTGTCTGTCTGTCTGTCTGTCTGTCTGTCTGTCTGTCTGTCTGTTTTTCTTTCTTCTTCTTCTTTCTTTCTTTCTTTCTTTCTTTCTTTCTTTCTTTCTTTCTTTTTCTTTCTTTCTTTCTTTCTTTCTTTCTTTCTTTCTTTCTTCTTTCTTTTTCTGTCTTTT
Organism: Stramonita haemastoma; assembly: GCA_030674155.1. NCBI lineage: Eukaryota > Metazoa > Mollusca > Gastropoda > Neogastropoda > Muricidae > Stramonita > Stramonita haemastoma. The sequence goes on from CM060321.1 coordinate 62,402,524, forward strand.
TGTCTGATTCTATGCCGTGGTTGAAAGAATCTGTGTGTTTTTACTCTTTCTGTTTCCCCCCTCTTTTGTGATGTTTATTTCTTGGGGGTAAAGATATCCTATATTTCCTTTGGGGAATACAATCTGAAAAGTTCTTTCCTTCCTTTCTCTCTTTCTTGTTTTTTTTTCTTGCTTTGTTTTTTGTTTTATTTGTTTGTTTGTTTGTTTGTTTGTTTGTTTCCTTCGTTCGTTCGTTCGTTTGTTTATTCGTTCATTCGTTCTTTGTTCCTTTTCTTCTTTTTTCTTTCTGTCTTACTTTTGATCTATCTGTGTAGTTTTCTTTCTTTCTTTCTTTCTTTCTTTTCTTTTCTTTCTTTCTTTCTTTCTTTCTTTCTTTCTTTCTTTCTTTCTTTCTTCATTCTTCATTCATTCATTCATTCATTCATTCATTCATTTCTTTCTTTCTTCTTTCTTTTCTTTCTTTCTTATCTTTCTTTCTTTCTTTCTTTCTTTCTTTCTTTCTTTCTGTCTTCTGTCTGTCTGTCTGTCTGTCTGTCTGTCTGTCTGTCTTGTCTCTCAGTCCGTCTTTCTTTCTGACTGCCTGTAAGTTTTATTTTTTCTGTTGTTCGTTTCTCTCTCTTTCTTTAATACTTTCCATTTCTAGGTTAGAACAATGTGACATTTTTTGTTCCTTTTGCACACTGTTATCTATCTACAACAAACACACACACACACACACACACACACACACACACACACACACACACACACACACACCACACACACACATACACACATACGCACGCACGCACGCACGCACGCACACGCAAATATACGCACACACACACACACACAGATACACACACACACAGATACACACACACACAGATACACACCACACACTACACACACACATACACACACACACACACACACACACACAAGCACACACACACACACAACACACACACACACACACACAAGCACACACACACAAGCACACACACACACACACACACACACACACACACACACACACACACACACACACACACACACACACACACACACACACAACACACACACACACACGAAACACACAACGAAACACACGCACGCACACACACAAGTTTACATCTAAATCTTCCTCCTAGCGTACCATTTCTTACATTACACAGACATCACCATAAACCACAAGAGGGAAGTAAATCGAAGGGACATAACCCTGATACAGGACATTTCAGGAAATGGTCGGATCGGCCAATCATCTATTAGACTGGATCCCCGGTAGTGCAGAGGTAGTTGTTTCATTTTTCGTGAAACCTTGATTCGTTTTTCCTGACACAGAACTTTGGATTGATGATTTTCGTTGGTCCCACTGGGAATGTAGTTTGCCACCTATTTATCACCTACCACCTAATGGGCTGGGAGCTAATTTCCATGGTTAATAATTAAACAGTGTCTGTCATCATCATCATCATCATCTTCTTCTTTCTCGAAAGCTCAGACAGCAACTGTTGTTGTCTGTTATATCAGTGAAAATAATTTGCGCTGTTGTTGAGTGCCTGACGAGTCTGACTCAGCCCACAGAACTTCAACGTGGGAGAGAATCATTATGTTTTATGTCTTTATGGAAATAAGCGGTGGAATTTATTGTTATCTTATTTTATTTTATACCAATTTATGTCGCAGCAGATTTCTCTGCGTGATATTCGGGCTGCTCTACCCGGGGAGAGCTTGTCGCCGCAAGACAGTGCCACCCATTAATATGGGTCCATAGAATGCAACAAGAAGGCATAAAATAGATAAGAAGGAGGTGACTGGAAGAAAAGGAGCAAGGCAGAAACAAAGAGATGGATAGAAAAGAGGAATTCCTAGCCCAGAATTTTCAGAAGGTGGGGATGCTATGAATAGTGATGTACACCAGCATTCCCCGCAGGGGTGGGGATGGGGTTCTGCCATGTGAGTTTGCAGACACACAGCAGAGTCCTTCTAGACAGTAAGTGTAAAGGTATAACTGATATTCGACATTTTGAATGGAAAATTCAATCTTCTCTTTGGTCCACAAAGAAATACCCTTTTCTTTCCTTTTTCTTTCATTTTTTTTCCTTTCTGTCTCTATTTCATATTCTTTCTTTCTTTTTTCTGTTTTTCTTCTTTCTTTGTTTGTTTCTTTCTTTTCTTTTCTTTACTTTCTTTTTCTTCTTCTATTTCTGTTTGTTTTGTTAATGATTGTTTCTTTTTTCTCTTTTTTTCTTTTATTTTCTTTCGTGCTCATTTATTTCTTTGATCCTTTTTTACGTTACTGGTGGAGAATATTCCATTTGATGTTTGTCTTTCTATTCTTTTTTTTTTTTTCTGAGTTCTTCTCTCTTTCTTTGTTGCTCAGTATCTTTCAATCTTTAATTAATGAACCAGTTGATGAATTGTTTAGTTTTTGGTCTTTCAGTGTGTTTTCTTTATGTCTGCTCGGTTCTTTTATTTCTTTTAACTCTATCTATTTCTAGAAACAAACAATTTGTTGTTTCCTTTGTTCCTCTTTCTCATCAATTGATCATCCTCTCTCTTCTCTTCTCTCTCTCTGTCTCCTGTATCTATCTTCTCTGTCTCTGTATTATGTATGTATGATTTTATGTATGTTGTATGTATTGTATGTATGTATGTATGTATGTATGTTTATGAGTATTATGTATTGTATGTTTCTTTCTCTGTCTCACACACACAGACGCACATTCACTCACACACACACGGCACCACACACAGCACACACACAACACGCATACACACACACACACGACACACACACACCGCACGACCACACACACACACACACACACACACACACACACAACACAACACACACACACACACACACACACGCGCGCGCGCGCGCGCGCGCGCGCCGCGGCGCGCGGCGGTTTCTTCCCACCACTTCCAACATTACTTAGACGTCACCAGAAACCAAGAGATGACAACTAAATCGGAGAGACATAACCCTTCTTTAAGGACGTTTTCAGGAAATGGTTGAATCCTATCATCCAATTTTCTCTTAAGACTGGAAACCTCAAGGTGCGAGGTTGCATGCTTTGTTTTCATGAAAACGTGGTTCCTTTTCGTGACACGGTTTTTATTTTTGCGTTACACGAATCTAGTTTGTCCCTGGTGTGAATGTTGTTTGCTGCCTATTTATCAGCCATCTGCTAATGGGGTTGAAGCTAGTGTCCCATGATTAATTATTGAAACAGTTTTCTAGCATTATAGTTTAACCACAGTCATTATAGCTGTAGAAAGATTGTGTTGTGATTTCTAGATTACAAGATACATTTTGCTTTTTGGGCAAGGAATTTCCCTGCAAGCAAAACACATACACATATTACACACTTATGCACGCACGGCGTATGCACACACACTTATATATGAACATGTACACACACATACATGCAAACATACACACACATACGATGCATACACACATTCACATATAAGCATTCCACCATGCATGCACATTCACATGTACGCACACACACGCACACATTTATGAGTAACACAGTGCTGTGCGTGTGCGCGCAAACAGACACACACACACACACCTCTGCTACGGGAATATCAAATCAGGATATGGTGGATTGTCAATCATCTGTTAGACTGATCCCTGATAGTGCGAGTAGCTGCTTTATTATTGTTGAAATCTTGGTTTGTGTTTCCTGTACACAGAATTGTAGAATATGATGATTTTGGTTTGTGTCGCTGGGAATGTTATTTGCCGCTTATTCCTCACCTTGCCTCTGATGGGCTGGGAGCTAATTTCCATCATTAATCATTGAACAGATTCTTCCATCACAGTTAGCAAACACTCACGGACATCTGGCGGTGAGCTAAGGCAAGAATGCGCTCCAATTGGCTACAGTATTTCCGTTCAAGGATTACCATGAGTACATCATGGCTGACCACCTCTAAAATCTTCGATGAGATGTAAACCACCCGTGCGAACGCAGCGAACATCTGCACATTTAAATCGTTCTTTCATAAATAGGCCATTGTGCCCGTGAACAAATAATTCACAAACGCATACACGAACTGTGAAGAAACACACTGACTTATTCATTATCCTCGATACAAAAAAATAGAAACAAAATAAAAAATACGAGAAACACGCACGACACACACGCATGCAGCACACACACACACACACTATATATATATATAACTATATAAAACAAATATAGTAACTATCATAATAACATATCAAAATACTATAAAAATAAAAATAAATTCTTTGGGAATCTTAAAGCCACAGGTGGTGAACAATTCTCTGTGTGGTAGCTCTCCCGAATGTCAATATTATACTGTCTGGCCAGCAGGCTGAAATTCCAGAGGCTGGTCCCTTTTCTCTGGAGACTTGGCTGTCTCCTCATGACACACATTCCTAGAGGTGGGGGTGAGTCTAGGGACTGAAGTTTACCTTTCGAAGAAAGCGTGTTTGTTGGCCATTTATCAGTGAGGACCCTCTGGCTGCAGGCTAAAGACTGTGATTAATTATCGAGCAACATCTCTCTCTCTTACTTCCTCATTGGCCATTAGAGTCATGGAGGAAATTGTATGGAAGAGTTACGCTTATTGGAATATTGATTTCTGGAACCAGTGTGGACATTACAAACTTTCCTTTTTTTCTTTCTCTGTTTGTTTCTGTGTTGTTTTTCTCTGGTTTTCTTTTTTGTGAGATTTTCTTTTTTTCTTTTTTCTGGATCCTTTTTTTTGGTAAGATTTTTTATGACAGTCAATGAGTGTCTGTTTTCTTCTTCTTTCCTTTAACATCTTCTGTGTTTATTTTTCCATCTCTCTCTCTCTTCTCTCTCTCTCTCCTCTCTCTCTCTCTCTCGTCTCTCTCTCTCTCTTCTCTCTCTCCTCTCCTCTCTCTCTCTCTCTCTATCTATCTATCTGTCTATCTACTATCTATCTATCTCATCTATCTTCTATCATCATCTATCTATCTACTATCTATCTATCTATCTATCTATCTACTATCTATCTCTCTCTCTCTCTATCTATCTCTCTATCTTCTCCTCTCTCTCTCTCCTCTCTCTCTCTCCTCTCTTCTATCCATCTCTCTCTCCATATCTCTCTCTCTTCTCTCTCTTTCTCTCTCTTCCTCTCTCTCTCCATCTCTCTCTCCCTCTCTATCCACTCTCCTCCATCTATCTCTCTCTTCTCTCTCCATCTCTCCTTCTCTGTCTCTCTCTCTTGTCTCTGTTCTCTCTCTCTTCGCTCTGTCTCTGCCTCTACTCGTCTCTGTTTGTCTCTCTGTCTCTGTCTGTGTCCTGTCTTCTCTCCCTCTCTTGAACTAAGAACCATCCATACCCCATTACACAAATTGTCCATCTCTACATTACATTGTTCTGTCCTTTCACTCCCCGCTATTTTGTCAAATTACTTTTAAACACAAAATTGTGCTGACATGATTTCCATGTCAAATTTTCACATCACAGTTGGTATTCTACATGGAGTAAAGTTTCAAAACCAAAATGCATATATCATGGAATCATGAGACTAGGTGCTGAATGGCTGGTATAGCTTTTAACAGCAAAGGATTATGTTTATTGTTTTTGCTCTGATAAAAAAGACAGCAATATAGTTCACAACACATGTGTTTACAGCTGCTGTTCAATCATGATATGCAATCCATGCCCTGGATGATTATTTGTGCTGAAGCGAATATTGAATTTTTTTTAGTTAGATCAGTATGTGTGTTTGTGCCCAGTCTTTTTACCACTGTCCCCTTGTGAACAGGCTTGAAAGCTTACCACGATAAACCATAGTCATTCTCTCTCGCTTTCTCTCTCTCTCTCTTCCTCTCTCTCCTCTCTCTCTCTCTCTCTCTCCTCCTCTCTCTCTCTCTCTCTCTCTCTCTCTCTCTCTCTCTCTCTTCTCTCTCTCTCTCTTCTCTCTCTCTTCTCTCTCTCTCTCTCTCTCTCTCTCTCTCTCTCTCTCTCTCTCTCTCTCTCTTTGTCTGTCTCTCAATTGATTGATTGATTGATTGATCAATAGGCTCGCTAGCTGTCCTGTAATGAAAAATAGTCAAACCTTAACCACAGACCACAGGTGGTGACAACTTCCTGAGGTCATAGCTTGTTGTAGCTCTCCCCAGTATCAATATAATAGTCTGGGCTTCAGACTGAAATTCCAGAGGTGACCCCCCTCTTTCTCTGGAGACTCGGATGTTTTCTCGTGACACACATTCCTAGAGGGGGGGTGAGTCTGGGGACTGGCGTTTACCTTTCAAGGAGGCGTGTTTGTTGGCCATTTATCAGTGAGGACCCTCTGGCTGCAGGCTAAAGACTGTGATTAATTATTGAGCAACTTCTCTCTGTCTTATTTCCTCCTGGGCCATTAGAATCATGGAGGAAATTGCGTGGAAGAGTTACACTTATAGGAACATTGATTTCTGGAACCAATGTGGACATAAAAAAACCTTACCTGTTATCTTTGTTTGCTTTGTTTCTTTATGCTTTTTCTGTGTTCTCGTTTTGTTTAGTTTATTTTTGTTTCTTTTACTTTTGTTGTTTGCTTGAAATTCTGTACTACTATTCCTTGTTCAAAGTTGTTTTGTGCTGCTTGTAATTTTTTCTTGCTTGCTGTATTCAGTCATTTAATTAGTCACATCAGTCCGTTAGAAAGTCAGGAAGCCAATCAGTCTTCCTTTTTTTTTCTTTTCTTCTTTTCCTTTAATTTTTTTTCTGTCTCCTTTGTGTTTGTGTCTCCATCTCTGTTGATCTCTGCCTGTCTATGTATATCTGTTTCTTTCTGTTTGTCTCTGTCTCTCTCTGCCTGCCTCTTAGTATCTCTGTGTCTTTGTCTCTCCATGTTGTGTGCGTGTGTGTGTGTGTGTGTGTGTGTGTGTGTGTGTGTGTGTGTGTGTGTGTGTGTGTGTGTGTGTGTGTGTGGTGTGTGTGTGTGTGTGTGTGTGTGTGTGGAAGGGGGTTCGTAGCTGGTAGATTTTATTTATATATTTATCTATTTTATTCTTTTATATCAAGAATAATGAAATAAGCACTCATGTGCTTTTTTCACATTCAGTTCTCATGCATATGCAGTTTTGTACATTTTGTCATCTGTTCCCATCAGCACACAATGGCCTACCCTTTCAAAAAGCGGTACATGTTTTAACGTGTGCACAAGATGTTCTGCTACATTTGCACATGGGGCCTCGGTGGACTTTTGGGGAGAGGAAAAATCCCTGTTGATATTAACAGCAGAGGACAAAATCCCCTTGAACGGGATTCAAAACCGGGTTGTCAGATTGCGAGCGCAATGTTCTGACCACTAGGCTATCCCATCCCTCATGCTTCCACAGATTGTGGGACTGACTGACTGAATGACTGACTGAATGACTGACTGAATGACTGACTAGCTGACTAACGAAGAAACTGAGCTGACTGAATGATGACTGACTGAATGACTGACTGAATGACTGACTAGCTGACTACTGAATGACTGACTGACTGACTGACTGACCAAACGAAACAATAGTTTAGCTGGCCTGAGATAAGAAACATGTTCTAAACCATCACCAAAGAGCACAGGTGGTGGTCACTTTTCCAGACCATAACCCGGTTGTATCTCTATACTGCCCAATGTCACGTGACAATCTGACCATTAGACAGGAGCACACTTTGGGCTGTTCCTTCAATCCCTGGACACGGGCTTCCTTCTCGTGACACACTTTCTGCAGGGAGGGCGTAGGTCTAGGGACTGTCTCTTCACTTCCCAGAGGAGGCGTGATTGTTGGCTATTTGTTAGCGGGACTTACTGCTTTGGGGGTTAACTACTGTGATCAATTATCTACCAGTGTCTGCCATCTTATTTCCCTTAATGCTTATTAGAGTCGTGAAGGTAATTGTTTAGGAAGGGCTACAGGAATGAGGGTATTGAGTTTTAGAATCAGTGGGAGGGAGAGACGTTGCAGGAATTTCTAGGGTTTTTTGTTTAGTTGTTTGTTTTCGTTTTTTTCGTGCTTCAATTTTTTGTTCTTTTTTGTTTCTTTCTTCGTTTCCTTTATTTACTTTTTGCTTTTCTTTCCTTTCCCATTTTCTGTTAGTTTGTTATTTGCTTCTCTTAGTTTAAACAAAAGTTTGTTCTGAGAGTCATACGTATTCATTTTGGTTCTCTTCAATTTTTTTCCATTTCTTTTATTTCTTTTCTTCTTTCTGTTTTCCCCTTATTTTTCCATTTTTTCTTTCCTTCTATCTCTTTTCTCTTCTATTACTTCTTTTTCTCTCTTTCTTCTTTCACTCTTTCTTTTTATAAAATCTTTTAGCGTAACATGTATTCTCTCTCGATTTTAATTTTAATATCTTTTTCTTGCTAGCTTGCTTGTTTCTTTTCCTTTCATCTGATCTGTTTGTCTTTCTATCTGTTAATAATTTTGCCTTCTGACAAGTGTTTTGAAGTCATGAGAAAATAACTTTGGCTAATCTCCTGCATGGTCGTTAAAGAAGTATTAACTAACATACAAGCGAGCAAACAATCAACCATTCCCTCCCCCCATAAAAACAAACGACAGCAACAACAAAACAAAACAATACACCTGAAACAAAAACAACAATAACCCCACCCCCGCCCGGAAAAAACCCAACAAAAGGCTGTACAAAAGCATATAACATTAAACAGAAATGTTTCTGACCACTTTTGATGATCAGTTAAGAGTTGATGGTGACCTTATGACAATTCAGACCAAAAAATGGGTTCTGATTAGGAAATTCAAGCTAGGTAATTTTATACTGTTACTATGTAAACTACTACTGTAAACTTTTTGAGTGCTCATGTCATTGACAGATTATTCTTGACAAATCTGTCTGCCAAGGGCCAGTCGAGGTATTTGCAAGTAGACTGACATTTTTTAAACACAGCAAATCGTTTCTTTAAGAGATGCGTATGTAGGACATTGGATGCTGGGATAAAGAATGTGTCAAAAAGCTGAAATACAGTGTCAGTTTAAAAGGATGTCTCGTTTTGTTTATGATAAAACTTTTTTTTAAAAGCTGTTAGCAGTTTAAACAGAACAACTGAATTATGTGTGATTCACTGATTTTTTTTTTTTTTGGGGGGGGGGGGGGGGTGGTGGTACGAAAGTACTTTCAGCAAACTTGTTTTTTGTTTTTGGTTTTTTAGATTTAAATGAGGTTTGACAAATGTTAATGCTTTCATCACATTTTAAAACTAAAATCAGTGTCCTGTTCCCAAATTTGTTCTGAATTCTTCTTCTCTCTCTCTCTCTCTCCTCTCTCTCTCTCTCTCTCTCTCTCTCTCTCTCTCTCTCTCTCTCTCTCTCTCTCTCTCTCTCTCTCTCTCTCTCTCTCTCTCTCTCTCTCTCTCTCTCTCTTTGTCTTTTTTTTTTTAAAGGGGCTGGATGAAACTAAGCCACCATTGTGCTTAATCTTTTCCCTCAATAAAAATGTTCATTCATTCATTCATTCATTCATTCATTCGTTCATTTTCTCTCTCTCTTCTCCTCTCTCTCTCTCTCTCTCTCTCTCTCTCTCTCTCTTCTCTCTCTCTCTCTCTCTCTCTCTCTCTCTCTCTCTCTCTCTCTCTCTCTCTCTCTCTCCCCCTCCTCTCTCTCTCTCTCTCCCCCATCCTCTCTCTCTCTCTCTCTCCCCCATCCTCTCTCTCTCTCTCTCCCTCCTCCTCTCTCTCTCTCCCCTCCTCTCTCTCTCTCCTCTCTCTCTCTCTCTCTCTCTCTCTCTCTCTTCTCTCTCTCTCTCTCCTCCTCCTCCCTCTCTCTATTATCTCTCTCTTTCTCTCCCTCTCTCCCCCCTTTCTCCATCCCCCTCTGTCTCTCTCTCTCCCTCCCTCCCTACCTCTCTCTCAGACAGAATGAACCCTCCTGCAAACATACTGAAACAAAGACTTTCCACCAGGCACCCTAGGTGCCAAACAATTCCAGAGGACGCAGCACTTTGCCGACTCAGCAGACAGGGTCCCCGATGACCTATCGGGTATTACTTCATTCTGGCCGCCCAGACTTGGTGATGGAGAATTGTCCTTTCCTTCTCAAGGACATCTGACCCCAGACAGAGTGACCATGATGTATTGACTAGCCTTTGCCCTTATGATGACCACACATTAGTCATATTTGGTGATAAATATGTCTGCTGGATGTATACGTTGTTCTTTTTTTGTTTTGGGGTGTTGGATTGTGATTGGTTTTGTGACCGAGTGTAGTACCATTCATGTTTTCAGATATTTCTCATTTGTCTTTTTATCATTTATTGATTTTGTTCGTAACCTGATACATAATACAGTTTTTAAATGTTCTTCTATTCTATATTTTTAACATTTTATCACCCATGTTGAAAACCAAACAAGTTTAAAACAAAAATAAACGAAAAAAAATATTCATACTTGTATTAGAATGTGAACATCCAGGAGTGAACAATGTCAGATGGACCTTAATATTTTTGGCTTGAGGCAAAACTAATGTCATCACGTTTTATGCCAACAGTTCCAGTTGTAGGTCTTGAAATTTGTGTCATAATAAATAAGCACGAACATAAACTATAACAGTGTAAAATACCTGATCTATATCACGTGTAAGATACCTGATCTAAGTATCATGGATGATCCTGTAATGCCCTCATACATCTTGCCAGGCTTTGCGCTCTAAGTGTACAGCACAACAAACAACACATTGATCACGTTGTTCGTCGTGATCTTGCGCGTGGCAGATCTTGCTCTGTAGTCAATGCAAGCCTTTGATTTGTTCTACAGAATAGCTATACAATTCATGTATATAATAATAATAACCATTAAGAATTCTCTTTCTTGATGAAAATCACTTTGGTGCTAACTGTATACCTCCACAAAAGCTAGGGCGAGACTGTAAACTAAGGTCCAATATTTTAAACACAAACGTAACAATCTTACACACCCTTAAAATTCGTCGTCCATTTCCCTTTCTATAACAGAAGTTAAACTGGGGACAGCTGCGTAAACTACCATATGACAGCATACAGTATGTGATAAGAAGTCAAAGCGGGGCTAGATGTGTAACACTAACATATACAACATACACTATGTGGCTCGGAGAGAGATGGGCTCTGCAAGGTTCAACTTGCACGACAAACTGCTGGAAAGTTTCTGCCATTGCGCCACTGACTCCTCTGGAATTTACAGCGAGAGGGGGAAATGGAATTTGCTGCGATCAGTCCAGACAAAACTGAATTGTTCTGCATTGTACTTGATTTTGTTTGGCTAAAATTGATTAGGCAGAACTGGATTAAAGCGATTGGACTCTTACTACGTGTGTTGAAATTTGCAATGATTAGACAGAACTGATTGAAGCGAATTGGACTCTCTTACAGAGTGTGCTGAAATTTGCAATGATTAGACAGAAGTGAATTGAAGCGGTTAATTGATTATCTTACTGCTGATGCTTGCAATTTTGAATAAACCACCCACCATACAGTAGTGCTGGTGTGTGCTTAACCGTAATCATGGTTGTGCTGTGCTTAACTCATTTGTACTATCTCGTCTGTATTGCATTGTAATGTGCTATACTGTACTGATTGTTGTGCACTGTGCTGTATTGCATTGTAATGTGCTATACTGTACTGATATGTGTTGCACTGTACTGTATTGCATTGTAATGTGCTATACTGTACTGATATGTGTTGCACTGTACTGTACTGCATCGTATTGCGCTGTACTGCATTGTATTCCGCTGTACTTACTGCATTGTATTGCCTGTAATGTACTGCAATGCATTGCGTTGTACTGTACTGCATTGTATTCCGCTGTACTTTACTGCAATGTATTGCGCTATACTGTACTGAAATTAATTGCGCTGTAATGTACTGCATTGTATGCTGTATGTATTGCATTGCATCGTATTTTGCTGTACTGTTCTGCATCGTATTTTGCTGTACTGTACTGTACTGCTTTGTGTTGCGGTGTACTGTGCTGACTGTATTGTGTTGTGCTGTACTGCATTGTATTGCGCTGTGCTGTATTGCTTTGTGTTGCGCTATACTGTTCTGATTTGTGTTGCACTGTACTGTACAGTTCTGAATTCCGCATGTGTTGTATTTGCAGTAACGTTCAGCATTGCTCTGCACAGTATTAAATTACACACACACACACACACACACACCACACACACACACACACACACACACACAACACACACACAACACGATACATACACACTACCGATACACAACATACCGATGCACACACACACCACACACACACACACACACACACACACACACACACACACACACACACACAACACACACACACACACACACACAACACACACACAACACACACAACACAACACAACAAACAAACAAACAAACACACACACACAAGCATAAATCTCCACAATGAGATTACATTACTTCGCCGTATAGCCCTCATCTCCCTTTTTACCTCTTCACCTACCCCCCCCCCCCCTCTCCCCCGGCACATCCCCATCTACCCCCTGTTTTTTATTTGTAATG
>CM060321.1:62422505-62425005 GCA_030674155.1 Stramonita haemastoma
CAGACAGACAGACAGACGACTGACTGACTGACTGACTGACTGACTGACTGACTGACAGAAACAGAGACAAAGAGAGACAGATAGAGACAGATAGACAGATACAGAGAGACAAAGACAAGAGAGAGACAGAGATAGAGGGAAACAAAGTGAGACAGACAGACAGACAGTTCCAGAAAAAAACATATTTTATATTAGTTCGTCGTTAGCCTCGTTGAAAGTGTTTCACATCATTCTTATCCTAGTAGCTTTGAATGAATAACTCAGGTTTAAATCTTGATGGGATTCAGTCCACTGATGACGGAGATTCTTCAGATCTCCCAGACAAGGCTTATGCCCATATTTTCCCGGCACTAAACACCTCAGCATCTCATAATGGACAGGAAAGGGAGACTGAGGGAAACAATGTGGGAGGGGAAAGTCAGACAGCTGCAGAGGGATGGGTTTCGAATCATTCACGGCGCTCCTACAGTCGAGACGACTTCAGGATATATGACATATTCTCCGTACATATAGGCGTTAGAATTTACGTTTGAATATTACAGATTACGTAATTTGTGTCATTGTTTAATGAGAAGAGGAAGGTGGGAGTAAAGGTGGTACTATAGCCCATGCGGTCGTAGGGGAGCGATGTGTCAGAGACCTAAACTTCTCTAGGGGTCAACATTTTGAAGGCGGCGCCCATCTCCTCCCCCTCGCTACTTTACCTTTCCTTATCCTAAAAAAGGAGAGGTACTATTCAAAGCTGACTGAAGACGGGGGGACTGTACTGAAGCCAAGGTGCACAGATGGTCCCCCATCCACCTGGTAACCATGCTCGATGCTGCTTCCCCTCAGTTGGAGGAGAACGAGTACTCTAGCCACTGACCTATCCCGTCCCCGAGTTGAGTAGCAATGAGCAGTGAGAATCAATACCGTATAAACTCACAGCATGTAGCCAAGGCTTCACCAGCGCTTTGTTCAATCATCTGCTAACTGAATTTCTTTGCATCTGTGGTGTTGTATACATGGAACGTTCACCACCTGTCACCTTAACGAAGCATAGAAGATGAAACCTCAAGAAATACCGGTATCTAACACAGTCAAACCTTCTTCATGGGAAAAGGTGACACAGTATGCAAAGTACCGCTGTGTCAAAGTGAACAAGCTTGACCTTTCTCCTGACATTCTGACGGGTCATTTAGAGCATCACAATACCATTCCAGGCACTGGGTTGGGCAAGTTGAACCTGGCGGTGTCTAGTTTGTTCACAGATTACAGGGTTCATGCTGGGTACGTTCGTGACATCCACATCCCCATATATCTTTTTCCCTATCTTTTTCTTTATAAAAGACGAGATGCGTTCTAAACTGTGGGCCAGATGTTGTATGCGTGCAGTGGCACCAGGGACCTGGATTAGAGAACTATTGACAACACTGGCAGAGCAGCAGGAGGCGGGGGGGTGAAGCTGCAGCCGACTAATGACAGGGTAACAGCTCCATCAAAAGGATGGCCCTCGGCAAAACTCCATCGCGCACTCTGAAATTATCGTCTGATCTGAAGTTCCATGATTTAATAAGAGGGAGTCAAAGTTGTATGGCGTTGTGCGTGGGAGGGGGAGAGGGTAAAAGGGAGGAGAGAGGGGGTAGTTGAAAGTGCAGTGGTCTGATTTTAATACGCATGCAACATGAATTATGATGATGACGATGATAATGATGATGATGACGATGTGCTGTGCTGCATGTGCTGTGATTGATGCTGCTGCTGATGCTGTGTTGGTGCTGCTTGCTGCATCACTCGCTCATGCTGATATGATGATTATCATCACGTCTCATATCACTTTTAGTTAATCATTCTTAATATTGTGCGAAAATTTTCTTAACAGTACAAAATTATAATGATAAAATAATGATGAAAATAATGATCAATTAATCATAGTAGTGAGCAGCAAAGCAGCAGCAGCAGCAACAGCAATATTGATCATTCTTAAATTCAGTTTATACATTAAACACACACATGCACCACACACACACACACACACACACACACACACCCCCCCCCCCCCCCCACACACACACACTCACCCCCCCCCCCCCACACACACACACAACTCACCCGCCCCCCCGCCCCCCCCCCACCCACCACACATTTCCTAGCTGTCAGCTTCCCAAGGAAACAAAACGGAAATTGTGTATTCATGTTACAGGATGTCAGACCCCTGACAGCAAAAGTACACTCCAAGTTTGTCAGTGAAGATTACAGGGAAGTAAAGTTTGAGGGAAGTTACAGGGTGGGGTTGGTGAGTGGGCCACTAAGGGCAGGGGGGAATTGCGGGGTGGTAATGGAAATGTCTGTAGCATTTTGATTGCAAAGATGCTGAGTATTGAGCCTGCTGCTTTGCATCACTTCATATCATGAAACTGTCGAAAGGATGTGAAAAGTGAGAGAGAGAGCGAGAGAGCGGAGTGCAGGAGAGAGAGAGAGAGGAGAGAGAGAGAGAGAGAGAGGAGAGAGAGAGAGGAGA
>CM060321.1:62430005-62432505 GCA_030674155.1 Stramonita haemastoma
AAACTGCAGTGCTGGGTCAAAGCAAGATTCCTGGATCAAGAATGTTACTGGTGGATTGGTAGTCTAGAGGTAACGTGCCTGCCTAGAAAGCGAAAACTCCGGGTCGGAAGTATGCGGTGGTTTGAATCCCGTTTGGGCCCCAAATTTTCCCCCCATACATTAGACCATGAGTGGTGGTCTGGGTGGTAGTCTTTCATATGAGACAATAAACTGAGGTCCCGTGTGTTACACGCCATTATTTAGCGCACTTAAAAGAACCCACGGCAACAAGAGAGCTGTCCCTGCTAAAATTCTGTTAAAAAAGCCACTCTAATAGGCAGGAACAAGGAAAAATAATGGGTGGCGCTGCACTTGTGGCGACACGCTCTCCCCGGGGGAGAGCAGCCCGAGTGTCACGTAGAGAAATTTGCTGTAACACAAAGTGGTATAAATAAATAAATAAATAAATGAATAAATAAATAAATAAATGAATAAATAAATAAATAAATAGATATATGAATAAATAAATGAATGAATAAATAAATAAATAGATAATGAATGAATGAATGAATGAATGAATGAATGAATGAATGAATGAATCAATGGTACACAACTCTGTCCCACGCTTGGTAAGACAAGCAGTCGTTTCAGTGTGTCAATGCAATTTCTTGTCATGGTAAGGAAAAATAAATGCCACAAAATTCAATCAAAACAAAATTTCAGTCTCTTCCACTGGAACAAGAAATATACGGCAAAATCCAATTCCAGCCTTACTAACCCCGATGAGAAGGAATGGCGCCATGCTTGCTGGGTGGTGAGGGCAGGGTTTGTTATCTGACATCTTGAGTTTGAACAGCTGTTCATTAGGAGTGATGTGTCGAGCCCTAATTTGTAAAGAGAGAGGAGAGAGAGGGGAGGTGAGAGAGAGAGAGAGAGAGAGAGAGAGAGAGGAGAGAGAGAGAGAGAGAGAGAGAGAGAGAGAGAGAGAGAGAGAGAGAGAGAGAGAGAGAGAGAGCAGAGACAGAGACAGAGAGAACAGAGAGAGAGACAGAGAGAGAGACAGA
Organism: Stramonita haemastoma; assembly: GCA_030674155.1. NCBI lineage: Eukaryota > Metazoa > Mollusca > Gastropoda > Neogastropoda > Muricidae > Stramonita > Stramonita haemastoma. Next base: position 62,431,049 of record CM060321.1, read on the forward strand.
GAGAGACAGAGAGAGACACAGAGAGAGACAGAGAGAGAGACAGAGAGAGACAGACAGACAGACAGACAGACAGACAGACAGACAGACAGACAGACAGACAGACATCAATACAGACAGGCAGGCAAGCAAGAATACGTCAGGCAGGCAGACAAACAAACAAATAGTACTACTTTCCAGAATCAGCCTTAATAGAAGAACAGGGAACCTAAAATCCCTATGGTGCAAAGGGTCCGTCTGGACCTGCTAATTGGAATCCGTTCCCCCCAGTATAGTCAGTCCCCTGGTTGTGCTCTAGGCAAGGAAAATTGTTTCCACCTCGGCATGTTTATTTTGACATATTTACTTTGGCCTTTCCACTGGAGCATCTTGAACCTCTTGCATTTCTGGGAGGCCAGGGGTAGGAGTTATGCCCTCTCTGATGAAGAGAGTAAACAGGTGTGTTTACTGCACTGAGGCGGGGTGGTAGTGCGATGGCTGACACATTTTCACTATGGGTTGAAGTCTGCCTCTCTCTCTCTCTCTCTCTCTCTCTCTCTCTTCTCTCTCTCTCTCTCTCTCTCTCTCTCTCTCTCTCTCTCTCTCTCTCTCTCTCTCTCTCTCTCTCTCTCTCTCTCTCTCTCTCTCTCTCTCTCTCTCTCTGAATATACATATTCAAAAGTGCACTATGTTCAGTACACGCCAAAGTACTATGGCAAAACCGTATCAACGTTTACTAAAAGTTATATTTCTTTTTTTTTCTTGCATCTTTCCATTTTTGCCCCTGAAAGTGTATTGTGGTCTAAGGCCGATGTACATTAGACAATTTCAGTGTTCAGTGTTCAGTGTTCAGTGTTCAGTGTTCAGTGTTCTCTCTCTCTCTCTCTCTCTCTCTCTCTCTCTCTCTCTCTCTCTCTCTCTCTCTCTCTCTCTCTCTCTCTCTCTCTCTCTCTCTCTCTCTCTCTCTCTCTCTCTCTCTCTCTCTCACTCTCTCATCATCATCATTCATTCAGATCATTCATTCATCCTCTCGTAAGGTTTATTTGTTTTCTACTTCGTTGTTCTCCTTCACATTTTTGTTCTTTCTTCCTTTCTTTGTTTTCTTTCTTCTTGATTTTCCTATTCGGGAACTGACAACCTGGGTTCGATTCCTGTTCGAGGGGATTTTTCCTCTGGAGTTAACATCAGTGAAGACACCACTCTCTCCAAAAAGTTCTTCTGATGAGGCTTTAAACCGAGGCCCCGTGTGCGAACGTGCGCAGAAAATCTTGCGCACACGTTAAATCCCGTTAAATTCTTTTTCATTTGTACGACATATCTTCTTAAGGTTTTTCCTTTTTCAAATATGCATACACACACACACACACACACACACACACACACACACCACACACACACACACACACACACACACACACACACACACACACACACACACACACATCATAACAACATATCACTAATATATTATATATATATAT
>CM060321.1:62437505-62452505 GCA_030674155.1 Stramonita haemastoma
GTGTGTAGTGTGTGTAGTGTGTGTGTGTGTGTGTGTGTGTGTGTGTAGTGTGTGTGTTGTGTGTGTGTATTGTGTGTGTCTGTGTGCAGTTGTTTTGTTTGTGGTTTATATTTAGTATATGTATATGGTGTGTGTGTGTGGTGAGAAGAGAGAGAGAGAGAGAGAGAGAGAGAGGAGAAGAGAGAGAGAGAGGAGAGAGAGAGAGAGAGAGAGAGAGAGAGAGAGAGAGAGTAGAGTGGGTGTATGTGTGTGTGTGCCTGTGTGTGTGCGTGGTGCGTCATGCGTGCGTGCTTGAGTGGTGTGTATGTTGTGTGCACGCGCGTGTGTGTGCGTGTGTGTATATGTGTGTGTGTGTTTGTGTCGTGTATTGTGAGTGTGCTGTGATTGTTTACAAGTGTCTTTCTGCACGTATGTTAAAGCGTCATACTTATTATTTTTCTACTCCCACCACATTTGCTATCTTTTACTTTATTTTTGCTGGTCTCACCCAGCGATCATGTGTATGGAGGTGGAGAGATTTGTGTTATTTTGTAAATCATGCTGGCAGGGATAGCTAAGTGGTCAGAGCGCTCGCTTTCCTCCAGTCAAGTTAAGCAGCGTCGAGCGTGGTTACCAGTTGGATGGGTGACCGTTTGCGCGCCTTGACTTCTGTACAGTTCCCCCAGTTCACCAGCTGTAAATGGGTACCTGCCCTCTTTAGGGATCAGGGAAGGTAAAGCAGCGAGGAGAGGAGATGGACGGCCCACCCTCAATATGCTGACCCTAGAGAAGCTGAGGTGTCTGACGCCTCGCTCCCCTACGACCACAAAGGTTATGGGACACCTTTACCTTTCTCTTTAAATCATGCTTTCATTACTCTTTTATAGTTCAGATTCATTGACTAGAGAGATTCTAAGCTTCACATGGGCAGATTTCACGCAGGAGCAATCTGCTGTTACTGTAAGTAGAATAGAATAGGAATAGAATAGATAATAGAATAGAATAGAATAGAATAGAAATAGAATAGAATAGAATAGAATGTTATCCGTCAGTCTCGGAAGACTATGGAGTTGCGACCTAGGCGTTGTAGGCGCTCTAAGCTGCAGAGCGCAAAGCCTTGGTAAGTAGTATGGAGGGCAAGTTGTTACCCATGCAGGAGAACCCTCCCCCCCCCTCACAACTTTTCCACGCCACTGAATGGTCCTTTGGGAAGGAAATTACCGATCGAATGGTTCCAGTGCCGTCGCAGGAGCCGCCGGAACGGTGCCATATACAGCCCCGACACCCTGGGATCCATTCCCCGATTTTTCCTCAGACATTGTGTCTAAACACGAAACCTATGTGTATGCAGTTAAAAAAAAATTGTTGCCATCCGTTCCTACCGGTACACAATGGCCTGCTCCTCTGAAAGGCGGAACGGTTTTTAACATGTACGCAAGATGTTCTGCATGCGTTTGCACACGGAACCTCAGTTTATAGCCTCATCCGAATAACTAGAAAAGAACAGAATGCAATGCAATAAAATACAAATGTGTTGGACATTCCGTTTGTTTGGACGGTTTTTTGTTTTCTTTATTTACTTCTCCGTTTTCTACTACGTGTTAATAAGCCACCGTCGTCCCTGTCAATTCATATAAGTCAGGTATTTAGTTGCATTTTTTAAATCCACCTTTTGCTGATAAGTGTATGCATGTATTTGTTTTAGTTTTAGGATCATTTTGCACTAACAATTGTACCGTACAGTGTGGTCTTGATTGTGTGGAAGTGATATTATTGTGCTGTGTTACTAGTATTGTGTTGTATTCTACTCCCTTTTAAATGTATCGTACTGAATTGAACTGAACTATACCGCAAGGTATTGTATTGTATTGTATTGGATTGGATTGGATTGTTTGTACTGTACTGTACAGTACTATACTTCCTCACAGCGTTTTTGTCTTGGTTCAGTCTGGCACTTTCTCAAGTAGCTGCGACACGCACACTTGTGTAGTCATGAAGGAGAGGGGGTGGGCTCGTTCATTTGCATAACACTTGAGAGAGAGGAGAGAGAGAAGAGAGAGAGAGAGAGGAGAGGAGAGAGAGAGAGGAGAGAGAGAGAGAGAGAGAGGAGAGAGAGAGAGAGAGCAGCTGAGTGTGAGTGATGTGTGTGTGTGTGTGTGTGTGTTGTGTGTGTGTGTGTTGTGCGCGCGGCGGTGTGCGTGTATGTATGAGTGTGTGTGTGTGTGTGTGTGTGTGTGTGTGTGTGTGTGTGTGTGGCGCGTGCGCGCGTGTGAAGTTTTTTTCGGTGGAGTTCTTACTATCTCCCACGATTATTTTATAGTTAATTCTTTTAGCGTAAAACTCGTGGAATTTCAAATGTATGCATCAAATTTATACAAAGACACATCACTGAAGTCCACACGTATGTTTCACAATGAATCTAACGAGTCTCAGCAGAGCGTGTTTTGTCTACAAGCCTCCTAAGCCTCTATGGCATATATGTCAATAACCATGGCTCTGTATTCTTCTGTTCTGCTCCGATCTATGTTGTGGAAAACACCCAAGCATGCAGGTAAGCAAGGTGACACTCTGGTAAACAATTATGCATACAAGCAGGCCCATAAAACATACGTGCAGACACACACGTGCGTTCGCGTACGCGCGCGCACACAGAACAATACACCTACACATACACACACGCACGCCTCACACACTCATCACTACACTACACTACACTACACCACACTACACTACACTACACTACACTACACTACACTACACTACACTATGTACACACATACACACACAGACACACACATACACACGCACGCACCACGCGCGCACACACACAAGTTAAAACCTGTTTCTCCTTTCGGATGAGTAAGCTATTGTGTGTGGTGGAAACAGATGACAAAATCTACGAAACTCCAAGCGCACGGGGACTATTATATATGCACATGATGCTCGTGATTTGCTCTAAATAAAAGAATTAATAAGTTAATAAACACACACACATACACAAACACACAAACTCGCACGCACACATATACACTCACACACACACACGTGCACATAAATGAACACACACACACAAATATACACACACACACAAACACACACACACACTTCACTCTCTCTCTCTCTCTCTCTCACACACACACACACACACACACACACACACACACACACACACACACCACACACACACACACACACACACACACACACACACACACACACACACACACAATATTATGTTAGTTTGATCGATGGTTGGTTTGCCTCGCAGAAGAGAACTCTGAAATCATTCAATGGTACATCAGCCTTGGGGACGAGATAGCTCAGTGGTCAGAGCGCTCGCTTTCCCCAGCCAATGTTAAGCAGCATCGAGTGTGGTTACCAGTTGGATGGGTGACCGTTTGAGCTTCAGTACAGTTCCCCAGTTCCCCAGCTGTAAATGGGTACCTGTCCTCTTTAGGGTCAGGGAAGGTAAAGCAGCGAAGGAGAGAGAGATTGGCACCGCCCTCAATATGCTGGCCCCTAGAGAAGCTGAGGTCTTTGAGCCTCGCTCCCTACGACCACACAGGTTATGGGACACCTTTACCTTTACCTTACATCAGCCTTGAGCGCACTACACCAGTGTGGTGTGGTAAAATGCTCTACAATAACGTCTGCACAGTGCCTCTAGACCACCGAAATAGTGGTAAAACACTCTACACTAGCATCTTCTGCATACCTCTGAAACAAGGGGTAAAATGTTGTACAAAATCACCTGCACAGTACCTCTAGGCCACTAAACTGGTGGTAAGATTTTCTACAATAACATCTGCACAGCTCCACTAGACCAGTGATGGTAGTGGTCTAAATCGCTCTATACAAACATGGACCACACTGCTTCTAAACTACTTTACAAAACATTGGTATATTACCTCGAAAATCACTAATGATAGTGGTCAATGACTACACACACACACAAAACATCTACACATCACCTCTAAACCACTAAAGACAGTAGTAAATCACTATAAACAAACATTTCAGCATTATCTCTAGACCACGGATGGTAGTGATAGAAACATTCCATACAAACTTTGGCACATTATTTGGAAACCCTGATCTATCAGCTAAACAAGGTTACGGCAAAATATCTGGACAACAACATCTGCAGGCTGTGTGCTGGTATGGGTCCATTGGTCACAAAGTGGAGTATCCATCATGAGGCGATAGAGAAGGTCACTGACCGGTAATTGCGCATCTACACCCATACATCTCCATGCATCTATCTCCCTCCCCTCTACCCTACCCCCTCCTTTCCTCACCCTTCCCCCAATTATTTGATTTGGTGCTTTCATTTTTTCCTGTTTTCCTCCTAAGTCCATTTGTTTCTGTCAATCTCTGTGATTATATCGAAGTTTGTCTCTCTCTATGTCTCTGTATTTCTCTGTTGTCTGTCTCTCTGTGTGTCTTTCTCTGTCTCTGTCTCCTGTCTTTGTGTGCAGTGTCTATGTGTTTGTGCCTGTGTCTGTGTGTCTTTCTTTGTGTTTGTCTCTGTCTCTATATCTGTCTCTGTTGTCTATTGTCTGTTGTCTGTGTTCTCTCTTCTGTCTCTTCTTTCTCTCTCTCTCTCTCTCTCTCCCCTCTTCTCTCTCTCTCTCTCTCTCTCTCTCTCTCTCTCTCTCTCTTCTCTCTCTCTCTCTCTCTCTCTATCTCTCTTCTCTTGTCTTCTGCTCTCTTTCTCTCTGTCTCTGTCTCTGTCTCTGTCTCTCTCTCTGTCTCTCTCTCTCTCTCTCTTCTCTCTCTCTCTCTCTCTGTCTCTGTCTCTGTCTCTGTCTCTGTCTCTCTCTCTCTCTCTCTCTCTCTCTCTCTCTCTCTCTCTCTCTCTCTCTCTCTCTCTCTCTCTCTCTCTCTCTCTCTCTCTCTCTCTCTCTCTCTTGGATATACTGGCGTGAGAACGAGCGGTCTTTGTCATTAAAGTAATTGAGGTCCTAGCCCCAGTAAATCCTCCAGATCTCTGCCTCTGTCTGTCTGTGTGTTTGCTTTTCCTGTCTGTCTGTCTGTTTATTTTGTCTGTCTGCCTGTCTTGTTTGTCTGTCTGTATCTTCCTCCTGGCCCCCTTCTCTCCTTCTCTGTGTCCGCCTCCCCCCTCTCCGCTGTTTCTCACAAAGATTTTTTGTTAATTGTCTCTGTTTGTCTGTACTGTTGTCTGCCTATTGTCTTTTTGTCTGTCTGCCTCGCGCTCGCTCTCTGCCTTGTCTTGCATTGTCTTGCCTTGGCTCTTGCCTTGCCTTGCCTTGCCTCTCTCTCTCTCTCTCTCTCTCTCTCTCTCTCTCTCTCTCTCTCTCTCTCTCTCTCTCTCTCTCTCTCTCTCTCTCTCTCTCTCTCTCTCTCTCTTCTCTCTCTCTCTCTTCTCTCTCCCCTCCTCCCCCTCCTCCTCATACACATTACTTTTTTCACTATCTCCTTCTCTCTCTCTCTCTCTCTCTCTCTCTCTCTCTCTCTCCTCTCTCTCTCTCTCTCTCTCTCTCTCTCTCTCTCTCTCTCTCTCTCTCTCTCTCTCTCTCTCTCTTCTCTCTCTCTCTCTCTCTCTCTCCAATGAAAGAAATGCAGAAAGTAGTACCCTGCAGTCAGTGAGTCAGCCAGTCATCTTCATAAGCGGCGATGTGTTTCTCATGAATAAACCATGCAGGTCCCTGACAGATGCCAAGGAGCAATAATTGTCTATCTCCTGAATATCAGGGACAGTCCTAGATAATGCACTGTATTCAAGGACATGGTGTCGATATATTATTATACAAGAGACAACGTCCACTGCAAAACTGAAAGTCCGTTAAATCACTTAAAAAAAACTCGCATTAATCGTTAAAAAGGTTTTAAACATTTTAAGGGTGTAAGAGTTGTGGCCGAATTCAGGGCATTCAACTTTTGCTATGGCGGCCTGAATTCGAGCCACCGCTAAGAAACCCATCTGAGGGAATCTCTCTTATCGCATTCCTTTATTCAGAATTATCCAGCAAATATGTCTGTAACCATCTCAACTGATGTGATAAAATACTAGCATCCCTGTCTCCGTTTTCCACCACTGCTCTGAATATGGTTAGTATCAAGTAGTGTTAAAACTTACCCAGTCCTACTTTTAAGCAACTTTTATTCATTTCAGTAAATCCTTTGATCGTATTCACAGATCCTCCTCAAAAAGACTATTTCGAACTTTTGGTATTTCTAAAAAACAATTGGTATTAAAAAAAAGTTTGTATTTAAAAAAGTTGGTATTTCCAAAAAAGTTGGTTTTAAGGCTATTAAAATAGTATTTTATTGATCCTGCCAAGTCTAAATAGCTGAGAAAAGCTTCAGCAACTCTTTTTAAGCACATACAGGCGTGTGGCAAGGATGTCTAATTTCACATGTCCTTTTTCGCTATGACATTTAACTGAACCCCGTTTAAAGCAAATCCCAGCTAAGACATCGTCTGGTTTGAAAGGTATACACTTTAGAAGGAGAGGGTGGAGAGGAGAGAGAGAGAGAGAGGAGAGAGAGAGAGAGAGAGAGAGAGAGAGAGAGAGGAGAGAGAGAGAGAGACAGAAGACAGACAGAGACAGACAGACAGACAGACAGACAGACAGACAGACAGACAGACAGACAGACAGACAGACAGACAGACAGACAGACAGACATGGCGACACAACAGCAGAAACAAACAAAAAAAGACAGAAATAGACATGGACAGAAACTAAAGAAAGAACCCCACAAATACAGACAAACAAACAAACAAACAGACCAAACAGACAGATAGAAACACGGGAAGGGATGGAGAGAGAAAAGCAGAAAATGGCGGAGACAGCCACAGTGACAGAAAGATAAATGCCAGCAGCGTGACTGCAGAGAAGAGGCATAGTAGTAGCATGTCCGGTCCCTGACATTCCACAAGGTAACCCGGTTCTGGCAGGAGGGAGGCTGGGTACTCTGCCCCTTAACATCGTTATCAGCATTGGTCCCCATTTCACTGATCCGATTGTTCATAGTAATTGGCATTTCTCGCTTTGTCTCTGTCGCCCCCTTTCTCTCTGCTCTTTTCTTCTTTATCTCATCTTTCTCTCTGCTGCATTCCTTTCCTGTCACATCATTCTCCCCATCTCTTCGTGGTTCCAATCGCTGTAACTGGAAAGGTTATGTTTTGGTTGAGGTTTGTGTTTTGTATGTTGTCTTTGTGTTGTTTTACATTGTTAGCAATTGTATTGCAATGAGCACGATATCATTAACGCTTGCATTGTATTGCCTTGCATTGTGTTTTGTTTTGTATTAAGGTATTTTGTATTTTGTTATGTATTGTATTGTATTGCATACATTGCATTGCATTGTATTGTATTCATGTATTGCATGTATCGCTTCATATTGTATTGTACTCTGTGGTATGGTATCGTATCATTTTGTATTGTATTGTACTGTATTGTATTGTATTGTAAGGTACCCGCATTCCGACTTCAAGGCTGTTGCTGCTGGTGGTGATGATTTTAATGATAAGACAACGATGATGACCACGTTGATTACGACATAGATGCTACTGGTGTGCTGCAGCTGTTGCTGATGCTGATGCGATGAAAAAATGATGAGGATGAGTGCCACTATGCGATGACGATTATGATGATAGAAATGACTAAAAAGAAGACTGTCTTGTGTGTTGCAGACTATGCCACAAGCGTAGCAGTGCAGATCCACGTGCTGAGTATAGACACCATCAATGAACAGTCCATGGTAAGTGTAGTGTGTATGCACGCTGTGTGTTTCTGTGATGACATCTGTGTCTGAGGATGTATTATTTTCTGTGTGTTGGTCTTTCAACTTGATGTCTTGGCTGCCTGTTTTGAAGTTTTGTGTATGTATGTCACTCTCTTTGTGTGTCTTTGGATACGTTTGTATCAATTTTGTTTTTTGCGTGTTCATAATACATGTGTCTTTCTCTTCTCAGTATCTGAATTTCAGTGTCTTTGTTTCTAGATCTATCCCAATTTCTGAGATTGCGTGTGTATGTGCATTTGTGCTGGAAACATGTATACACGTATTTGTATGTGTGTATATGTGTGTGTTATGTGTGTGGCTTGTTTGTGTATGTGTGACACACTCACACGCCAGCTCAAGAGAGAGAGAGAGAGAGAGAGAGAGAGAGAGAGAGAGAGAGAGAGGAGAGAGAGAGAGAGAGAGAGAGAGAGAGAGAGAGAGAGAGAGAGGAGAGAGACGAGAGACAGGAGACAGAGACAGACAGACAGACAGACAGACAGACAGACAGACAGACAGACAGACAGACAGACAGATAATGAGAGAGAGAGATAAAGAGAGACAGAGAGAGATACAGAGAGAGAGAGAGAGTGCAACCAACCAACCAACCATTTGACACAGAGACTGACAGTAACAGAGGAACAGTCATGTAGGAGACTCCCCCAATTTCTGTCTTTTTTCCATAAAGCCTTCACTCCTATCTCCACCTCCATCTATCTTCACAATTATCCCTATACCCTCTGACCCTTCCTTCCTCTTGGGTCTGCCATCAAAACCAGAAGACGAATTCATTCACCTTCTTCATCCAATATCACCCACACCACACTCTCCTTACAAAACACAACACTCCTTCTGGCAGTTGTACTTTGTTTTCTTGAGTGTGAGGCTTCGTGCATTGCTTCTCACGTTTTTGCAAGAACTGGGGTGTCTCAAGTGTGCTTTACGTCTTCCCTGTAAGGCAATTTACAACGTGTCTGAGCATGGACAGCCTCTCCATCCACTAACAGAATAAAATGCACAGGCAGGGAGGAGAGATTGATAGACAGTTGGGGCACAAGTACTGGAGCTATATAATAACAGAACGTCCAGAGGAAGACTTTTTGGTCTTGTTTTTGTTTGCTTGTTGGTTGATTAAGTGTGTTATTGTGTACCCACTGTTTTCATCTGTTAATGTCCTACAGAGTCAAATGTCACAGAATGGCGTGACGAGTTTGTATTAAAAAAACAACGGTGGATTAAAGTGATTTTTTGTGGTCATAATGGTTCTCACGCCATCAGATGATGCTTCAAATTACGAAATGGGGATTGTTTTTATAAAAGTAATAGTCTGCAGTCCTGCCAATGCTTTTTGTTTTGTATGTACATGTTACATTACCTGACCAGCAACAGGTGCAGTTATAATTTCCAAACTTTCTTCCTTGGCTATATTCAGAAATGATGAATATAATGGAGTTAAATCATTTTGTCACAGATTAAGTTGGATCAAGAGAGTGCCTTTGTCATTATTCATGTTTGACTGATCATGATAAAAGCAAAATAGATAAAGGTTTTAGTTGACAAGATAAAGAATACAATTCCTGCAATAATCTCTCGGGATATTTTTCCCTTCAATTCCATACATTGACGGTGTATGAAGCTTGTCCTGTGGTAAACTGATTTACTGTACAGGACAAATATAATACGTTCATTATCCCCAATGACAGTACTTGCCTTACCCTGAATGACAAAGATAGCAGCATTTTTTCAGGGGACTGGTCAGCAAAGATTTGTTTTATTCCCAGGCTTTTCTTCCTCTCCACCTTTGACAGGTGCCCTCCCACTCTTATCCCCCTGATCCGACATCCATCTGTCACCCTCACACTTCTCTGTATAGACTGACAAAAAGCTAGTCTCTCTTCCTCCATTCTGCAGTGTGTACATCTCACTCACTTCCAAAAGCTCCAAAGAAGCTGTATTCTTTCCCTCACTTTAAGTTCTTGACACTCAGGATTTCACATTTCTCTGGAACCCATGTCCATCAAGGGTTGCCTGCGTCTCAATTGTAGGACGGTTCATGAATATCAATGACCTTTTTTTTTCCCCAAAGAAACAAACTCTGAGACAAGGAAGAGAAAGCAAAGCACACTGGTGGCTGAAGTGTTGCATGCAAAAGTAAAGTCCCCCCCCCTTCTCACTCCTCTCCTCAGCCCCATCCCAATCCCCTTAACAGGAAAAGTATTTGATATAAGGTAACTATACTGTGTGTATATAGAGAGAGCTTAGCGTGTTCATTGTAAAGACATTTACATTTCCTGATCATTGATGATTTCCCCACCATGATGATTTCCCCCCCTTAACAGAAAACTCACGATCACAGGCTGGAACTAGAACTGCTATTCCAGGAAAAAAACCCTCTTTGTCTGGAGAAATGTTTTGTTAGGAATCATATTCTGTGCTGAGCACATCTCTCTCTCTCTCTCTCTCTCTCTCTCTCTCTCTCTCTCTCTCTCTCTCTCTCTCTCTCTCTCTCTCTCTCTCTCTCTCTCTCTCTCTCTCTCTCTCTCTCTCTCTCTCTCTCTCTCTCTCTCTCTCTCTCTCTCTCTCTCCTCTTCTATTATCCTGAAGAAATCGGTCGGTGTTTGTTCGTGTTCCCTTTTTTCAAATATACATTCTACAATCTGATTTTCCAGACCACCTCCACTTCCACACAACATCCCTACCCCATCCTCTGATCTACCCCACCACTTTCCTTATTCGTGAGAAGATCTACAGAAAATAATGAACTGGCTCTCCTCTTCTAATAACGAACGCACTACAATCTAATTGAAAACATTTCTCACGATGTCCATTTTCTGTTCGTTTTTTTCTTTCTTTCTTCTTAGTCTGGGCTCCAGACATTGAACGACAATACCTAACCCACAGGGAGCCAGTCTCCATCCTAAGACACGTACACCATAAACAGGACTATATGATTTCCTGATAACACCACCGGAAGTACCCCACAGACAGAGAATGAAGAAGAATGGACAATGGCGGTGGAAGCACTGTTTCCGCCAAATGGCCGGACTGTCTGGCAAGATCTTCCTTATGAATGGCATTGTGGGCCTGGCACGTTTCCCCATAACGTCTGTGCAGAATACAGCATCATGAACGGTCGTGACGAATCTTAAAAGGATAGTCACGTGAATAAGATAACGGGGCTTTCATCCTAATGGTTCTTGTCTAGTTCTTGATGTAGGTTGAAATCTTTCGGGAGGTTTAAAACTCTTGTTTTATTTGTTGCTATCTTCCGGGTCCGTGTATAGACAATTCTTCAAGTACCTTATTCTTCTGCGCGTACACTCACAGACAGGAACGAGATAATTTTAGTAATAGGTGACAGAAAAGTTGTGTATACAAATGAAAAAGTTGGATTTTTTAAAGTTTTTGTTTCGGGTTGTTTTTGTTGATGGAATGCACTATTGTGTGCATACTGTTGTCTTCCAATATTGTCCGCATAGAGTGAAGAATTACACAATGGTGTGACGAATTGGTAAAATATAATGGGTGCAAGAAAAGGGCGGGCTGGAGTTTGAGATGCATGGCTGATGTCCTTAGTGCAGCTTCGTCATATTTCTATTACGAATCCAGTAGTTTATTTATCATAAGATGGATTTTTAAGGTGACAAAATGCAGTGTAGAATATTGGTATAGAGTGACGTAATTGTTTCTGGTGAATATATATATATATATATATATATATATATATATATATATATATATATATATATATATATATATATATATATATATATATATAATACTGATGGGATCAACTAAAATTATGCAACCAGCTTCCTCCACTCTTCGCGTTTTTAGCCTCTGTAACAAGTGTTCTGTTCAAGGCCAGTCCACTCTTTGGTGTTTTCCTGTCGTCATTTCTCTGTCTGCCTCTTCGTCTCCCTCCTTGTCCTGTTCCCTATAGGACCGTTCTGGCCAGTCCAAATTACACTTTGCTTGACATGCTCGTACCACTTCAGTTTGCGGATGTTTTTAGGACTGAAATCATAGGCTCTTCGTATGGCTCGATAGAGCCTTTAATTGCTTTTCAGCTCCTGATCGTATTGATAATATTTATTTCGGGGTGTACTGCTGCTAGGTTTATTCTCTTGTTGAATTCCTTTGCAATCCTGCATACCGGAAAAGGGGTAACAGGAACTAAATCTTGAAACTTGATTTACTTCTTCCGGTTAGAATTCTAATGATTTAAAAAAATGAAAAGTTATAGACTAAAGAATGAGCCAGTATTAAACACGGTACTTAGTTTGGTCTTATTCAGAGCCGATTCGCCTGAAGAACATAATATCTACAAGGATAAGCCCTTGTGATGAGGAATGTCTGTACTCTGTGTGCGTGCTGCTCTCTTGTCTAAATCAGCCCTGCCCAAACCTCTCCGGTGAAAGATGCCACGAGGAAACCTGGGGGAAGAGAAGAATGATGAAGAATAACGAGGTACAAGCTGAGAATGAATATGAAGAAGGTGAAGGGAGAAGGGCAGAAGGGAGGAGAGTCTGTGGGGGTGGTGGTGAGGGGCAGTGAAGGAGGGTGGGGGTGGGTAAGTGTGTTGGTGTTAGAAGGTGGGGAAAGATGGTGAATGTAGTGGTGGAAGCTTGCTTGGTAGTGACAATGGTAATTGTGAAGGACAGTCTCTCTCTGTGTCTCTGTCTCTGTCTGTCTGTCTGTCTGTCTGTCTGTCTGTCAGTCTCTCTCTCTCTCTCTCTCTCTCTCTCTCTCTCTCTCTCTCTCTCTCTCTCTCTCTCTCTCTCTCTCTCTCTCTCTCTCTCTCTCTCTGTGTATATACAAACACAGTGTGTATGTTAACAATAACAATAACTTTTATTTAGTTTTTGCAGGCCTTATAGCCCATAAGATTAACAGTTGAACAAATATTTTCATGTATAGTGTGTGTATGTATGTATGTATGTGTGTGTGTGTTTGTGTGTGTGTGTGTGTGTGTGTGTGTGTGTGTGTGTGTGTGTGTGTGTGTGCGCGCGCGTGTGTGTATCTGTCTGTCTGTTTGTCTGTCTGTCTGTCTGTCTGTCTGCCTGTGTCTGTGTGTGTGTGTTTTGGTTCCCTTTATTTCTATGTTTGTTTCATTCAACGAAGTCTCAATGTTTTTTTTTTTCTTTTATCCCTCTGTGCCCCTTGTTTTCTTCTTTTTCTATTTTCTGTTTTTCATTGCATCTTTTATATTCTGTTCTGTTTCCTTCTGTCCATTTTTCTCCCTTTTCCAGTGATTTACTCTTTCTGCCATTTATTCATTCGTTCATCAATTCAGCCATTCATACATTTTTGTTCTTATTTTTTCTTTCTTTTTGTTTGGATGTTTATCTATTCTTTCTTGTTTTCGTTGTTTTTCTTTCCAAGTTTTTATTCATGCTCTTCACCCCTGCTCTTGTGTTTGTATTTCCATACTACTGGTTTTTGTTTTGTTTGTTTCCGTCTTTTGCTTTGCCTTCCAGTCTGCTTCTTTGCTTGCATTGTTGGTTAGCTGGTTGTTTGGTTGGTTGGTTTTTTGGTTGGATGCTATATTGGATGAGACTATAAACCAAGGTCCCGTGTGCAAACGCACAAATAAAATCTTGTGCACACGTTAAACCTCTACCACTTTTCGGAAGAGTAGGCCATTGTGTACCGGTGGGAACGGATGACAAAATTAAAAACTGCATACGCACAGGGAGTGGATGTAAAAAAGCACATGAATACTTATTCTATTATCCTCGAAACTAACAAAAAATAATAGATAAAATAAACAAATGAATAAAATGTTGTTTTGTTAGTTGGTAGGTTGTTTGGTTGGTTGATTGATTTGTGGTTGCTTGGTTGCCTGCTTATGCGTGAGATTTGAGTTTTTCGTTTGGAGTTTTTGTGTTTGTTTACATCTTTCGATTGCTAATGTTGTTTTTGTTTTGTTTTTCCGTATTAGTGATTTTGTTGTTTTAGCATTTTAATGAAAAAAAGAAAGTGAACTGACAACGCAAGTGTAGCTCATGCTAGCACTGCCCGGAGAAACCCAGGGAAGTCTATTAGGAAGCGTAGTGCTGTGTCCATTCTGTTTTGTTTCATCTCCTCTCGCCTCCCTCTCCCCTCCCCTTTCATGCCAAACCTCTATCCCATCTCCAGAGTCCCCAGTGAGATGTCACTACGCAGCATGTACGAGGATTCATGAGGGGAAGATGAAGAAACGAGGTGAATGAGAGGAGTGATGAGGAAGGAGGAGGGGTTAGAGAAGAATTTTAGAAAGTTAAAGAGTATCTTGTTCTTTTTTCTGGTGATTGTTTTGGTCAGTTATATTGTTTTTATTCTTCCGTTTACCACAAAATGTGTCACATTTAAGAATCTCCGTAAGCGCATCAGTGAGACAGAGCATATGATCTGACTGAGCCCCACGGGGAGGGGGGGGGGAAGGGGGGTATGCTGCAGAATGCCCAACGATATATGAGGAAGCTTGCTTGTAATCTGGCCTCTTCCTCTTCAGCATAGAAAATTCCGCGCACCACCGCCATTTATCATCTTTATTGCACTTTCTGTGATAGAGTAGTTGACTGCAGGGGTCACATGAAGGCTAAAATGGCCAACGCCATACATACGGCAGAGGAAAAGAAACGATGGAATCATGGTCGATCCTAGTGTGAAATGTTTCGTGAGGGTCAAGGTGCCATCTGATGTAAGCCATTCTCACATAACGATTTGAATGTAGGCCTCGGTTCTTTGCTTCCATCCATAACTGACACAGCTTTTGGCCTGGGTCAGAGCATGGTTGTGAAGCCAGTGATCCATGCTGCGATATTTCCATGTTTCTGCAATTCAGAAGAAATTAGTTGATATCTGAAATGCAGTTATACTTTTTAAATTAAAATCTCTGCATGCATATAGACCTGCGTGAAGACGATTGATGCAACTAGTAGGCATCCATCAATCCAGGAAGAACGATGGAGTTTCGCTCTAGGCTCTAGAGCTCAAAGCCTGGGTAAGTATATAATGAAGGGAAAGTTGTTACCCATGCAGCAAACACCCCCTCCTCCCACCCGCCCCCTCTACACGACGCTGGAATGCTGGGCGCTGCCGAAGAAGGGTTAAATTACAGACACTTACAACGACAATGATAAAGATAGATGCTTTGTTATTTATTTATTTATTTATTTCAAGGAAAAGGGAATAAGCACTCGTGTGTTTTTTATATCCAGTACCCGTGTGTATGCAGTTTTGTAAATTTTTTCCATCCGTTCCCACCGGCACACAATGTGTGTGTGT
>CM060321.1:62462505-62485849 GCA_030674155.1 Stramonita haemastoma
ACTAAGTCATAATGATCAAATGACAAAAATTGTAAATTCACCATGAAAAAATTATAAAGTCACCATAAAATTATAAAGTCACCATGATAAAATTATAGTCACCATGACAAAACCATGAAATCACTGATCAAATGAGAAAAACTAAATTCACCATGAAAGAAGAAAGTCACCATGAGGAAAACTATAAAATCACCATGACTAAACTATAAAATCACCATGACAAAGCTATAAAGTCACCACAGACCTACAAAGATGCCAGGCTATGTTGAAATAAGGATCGATATAGTGGGTAGCAACTGCTAACATCCAATAAAATTATAAACGGCATCGGCAATAAACCGTTTCACTCTGCATTCAATACATCAAATTAACTACATAAGAAAAATAAAAGATGGATCGGTGGTCTAGGTGGTAACGCGCCTTGCCTAGAAAGCAAAAAATCTTGGGAGTGTGCGGTGGTTTGAATCCCGTTTGGGCCCAAAACTTTCCCCAATCCATTAGACCATGAGTGGTGGTCTGGGTGCTCGTCTTTTGGATGAGACTTTAAACCAAGGTTCCGAGTGTTATTATTTAGCGCACGTAAAAGAACCCACGGTAACAAGGGAGTTGTTGTCCCTGGCAAAATTCTGTACAAAATAGCCATTCTAATAATGAAACAAATACAGATGCAAACAGGAAAAAAATGGGTGAGGCTGCACTTGTGGCGACGCGCTCTCCCCCGGGGTAGAAACCCAAATTTTATGCAGAGAAATCTACCGTGACAAAGCGGTAATAATAAGTAAATCAAGAAATAAAGAAATAAATAAATGAATCCAATAAATTGATGCTAAATAATTCAAAACAAAATGTCAAACATGGTAGCTACAAAATGAAAACTGAAGCACCTTTAAGTACACGACTAACTGTTCACCAGCATTCCTTAATGCACATTTTCACCCACTTCAGTAACTTGTACAAAGCAAAAAAGCAAACGACACATCTAAGTGTTTTGTACAACAGCTTATGAGCAGCAACCAACACACACACACACACACACACACACACACACCACACACACACACACACACACACACACACACGCTGAACCAGTCTAGTTTTACAAAAAAAAACCCACCCTGCTTTTATGAGAGCACAAAAGAAAGAAGGCTTAAAACAAAACCACAACCTGTAGCAAACTGCATTATTGCAGTGCTCTGCTAAAACACAATCCACAATGATCTATTTTTTAAAAAGCTACACTGGTTTAAAAAAAAAACATTTGAAGTGAAATTCCATGCTTGCAGAAAAAGCAATGCAAAATTCAATGGACTAAGAAACAGTACAAAGGTTGGACCAATATAAGAAATTAGACAAAAAATAAAACAGACGGGTGTGTATTCCGTTATTCTCATAATGATAGAATAAATAAATGCAGCTATGAGCACTGTCTGATATGAAATCCATTGCTTTAGTCTGTTCAGTACCATGCATTTATTTATTTATCAATTATTCATTCATTCTTTTAAATCGAGGATAATGGAATAAGCACTCACGTGCTTTTTTACGTCCTGTCCCTGTGTGTATGCAGTTTTGTAAATATCTGTTCTCACCGGTACACAATGGCCTACTCTTTCGAAAAGCGGAGCAGGATTTGACGTGTGCGCAAGATGTTCTGCACTCGATTGTGGTGGACTCTTAAGTCTTTCTTACTGAATTGTTCAATCCTTTTTTTTCATTTTCTTTTTTGTTTTTCTATAAGACATAGCATTACGAAGTATCCAACTTCATTTTTCTTTACGTTTTCTTATTTAACAGAAACAAAGGCTGTAATAGAGTACATTTATCTTGATGATGGAAATTAAAGGCTTGCTAATGGCCAATGCAGGTTCATCTATCAATGGGCTGGAAGTCATATGACCTAAGTAATAGGCATGTCCCTGTCCTACAGCAAAGCAAAATGCAAGAGGGGAATAAGGTAAGAAAACACAAGATTGATGCAACCTTACACTATAAAGAATCAAACTTTTTTTATACTCGATAGCGCAAGATAACTAGGGGGGAATATCTTTTCTAATGCAAGATTGTTAAACAAGATGTACACAGAAGTTACGGCTTATTTTTCTTTTACTTTTTTTAAGTTGGTGTTGGTATATATTCAAACCTCAGATATTTAAACGAGACTACTTAGAAAAGTTGCTATTTCTGCACAAGATATTTTCCATATATCTTTCCAGACACACATACTCATACACACAAATTTTAAAAAACACTTTCATTTGTACATTATTTTCTTAAGTTTTTTCCTTTTTCAAATATGCACATATGATTTTTTTCTTAGATGGATGGCTTGATGAAAACAAAATAGCACTGCTTATTCAATGAACCATCTGAAAATAAAAGTTTGACTTCACAGACACACACACACAAACAGACAGACAGACAGACAGACACACGCACACACACAATTCCCATCATACTGAACCTACTTTCTACCACTCTTAACTCCCCCGTATGTATCCTCGCACCTTAAATCCAGAACGCTAGTCCCTACCTCCACAAATGTTTGTTTAGCAATGTTTTCTAAACCCTGCTCCCGCGACTTCTGTCTTCATTTTCTTTACAAAATGCACCTCCACTTATATGATGTTTCAATTGTGCATTCTAAGACCAGCACTCTGCTTTGAAATAACCTTTTATTATCAATTTCCTCTGCCTTCGCCCTCCCTGAACCAAATCAAAAGTAAATGCCTGTCTTCATCCCCCTTCTCCCATCTTGAGTCATTACACCTTTTTTCCACATCCCTTCATGGGATAATTAAAGTATCTCGACTTAATACTACATACCCTTGAACATTCTACCCCTCCCCCTGCATTCCTAGCATTCTTTCCCTAAAATTCCAGCACTACCCCCACCGTCCTTTAGATGATACTTTTTTAAATCAGTCTCGTGTGTGAGCGCACGCAGAGCATCTTGTGCACGCGTTAAAATCTGTTCGGCCTTTCGGAAAAAAAATGTAATACAAAATATTCCCCCCCCCCAAGAAAATGTTTAGCCACTGTTGTCACTACATACAACATTATCCACCTGCCTTTTGTGTCCACATGAGGGGCCAGGATTAGGATTGAGGTTAGTGTTAAAGTGTTAGTAGCAGGTAAGGGGTATATGTCAGCTTGTCGGTCTGAATGTTACAATTCATGTGGACACAATAGCACTTGGACAAAATGGTATTTAGCTTAAGACAATGGTAAGTAGTTTGCAAGAGCATTTAAATTTAGATCAAATTTCGGTCATATTAACAGCCGAGACATTTATTTTATTTTTTATTATTTTTTAGAGTTGAATGGAATAAACATGTTTTTTGCAACTAGTCCCCGTGAGCATGCCCTTTCGTTAATTTTGTGATCCATTTTCAACGGCAAACATTGGCCTACACTTCCAAAAATCGGAACAGGCTTTAACGTGTGCGCAAGATGTTCTTCGTGCGTTCACCCACGGCACATCGGTTTATAGTTTCATCCTAAGGACTTTTCGGGGAGTTGATTGGCAATGATGTTAACTAGGGGGGAAATCCCCTTGAACTAGAATCTTTGTAGGGGCTGAAACCCGGGCAGTCTGATCGCAAGCGAATTGCACAAAGCTCTGATCACCAGGAAATTCCACCCCCGTGTGCATTGGACTTTAATGTCCACCAATTTCTAGTTTTGCTATCAAAATAAAATTTTATGCCCAAGTTTTCTTTACAGCAAATTGGATCCCTTAATACAAGCCCAAAAATTAACCATGAAAGAAAAGTATCTACCAGCCATCCCTCTTTTCTTTAATATCATCACTGCTCTGTGAATCTGCTTCCCTCCTAAACACTTCTACCTTTCATGTCTCTCCTTCCAATGATGGCTTCTCCCCATAACTAACCCTTACACACACACACAACCATCTAGCTAAAAAAGTAAGCTAAAATGCTCGGGGAAATAATATTTAAAAAAGAAAAACCAAAAAAGTTTATATTACTATTAAATATAAATATACTAATCACTAAAATGTAATCAGGTAAATTTGCAAACAATTTACAGGCCTGCTTATTTGTATCTTGAGCAGATCATTTAAAAAAAAATTAACTTTTGTTTTTGAACACATATTTCTACTCCATCTAAAGCAAATGGCTATTAAAATACCTATTTTCCCGTTTATTTTTAAGTTTTCTGGTACTTCGCTGCCTAACGATTGTGTAGGTCAGGAACGTTTATTTTCTAATAATTTTTCTAGTTGAAAAAAAATATTGCCAGGTGTGCAATAATCATGGGGTGAGAGTATCACAAAAATATCTTAGTCATTTGATCTGGTTTACTGAAAAACCCTACTAAATCAGAATTATTGTCAGCCCAAAAAGACATGAGGACAGGGGTTTATTTGAGATCAATTATTGAAAAAGTTTTTTTTCAAATAGGTGTGTGAGGGGGGGGGGGGGGGGGGGGGCACACAAGCATTCAAACACACTAAAAACTAAAAATAAGCATTCGTCATAAAATTGCTTCAAATTCAAAATAAATTAACCATGTAACAGATGATACTGTTTTACATCAATTTTTCTTAGGGCAACTGATTGTGCTGATGCAAGCCATTATACTTGTTTCATTGAAAAATTAAGCTTTAAATGCATGTGGAAAAATACCTTTAAAAATTGTCATTTCATATTTGTTCCTTTTTCTCGGGGTAGGTACAGGGAGGGAGTGAAACAATATATTATTATATATATATATATATATATAATTTTTTTTTTTTTTTTTTTTATTACACTTTTTTTTCTTTAAGGCAACTAGCAGTATAGTGTACTGAGGATGCTAGCAATTCTATTTCAGAAAAGATAAGTTTTAAATGCATGTGGGAAAAAACTGAGTGGTATGAGGGTTTTTGGGGGAGGAGGATTATTTTTGCTTTTTCATTTAATTTCATTTTTTTCTAAAAAAAAAAATCGCAGATTTCTCCTTGTCGCTGGGCAGGGTTGTCGTCCATGATGGCAGGAGCGGTCCTATTTTGCTGATGAGGGCGTTCTTGAGGCGAATGTTCCACAGCGCAGAGATCTGAACATTCAAAAAAAGATGTAAGGGCGTTGATAATTATGTGCTCTGTATTTTTTCAATTATTTCAACTACCACTCACCTATTCCAGTATTTTATTTATATTTCATGTTTATAACCCACCTGACCACAAAAGCCGTATCAAGGTTGTCACCTCAGTCAGTTTCAGTGGCCCTAGTATACTCCAAGTACAAAACCAACACTGCCTTATCCTTTCAGTTATTCAGATTTGTTAATCTACAGAGAAAAAAAATACATTTTATTTATTTCATTCCTTTAAGCTAAAAAAGCAGGCTGTACTTGGGACACCAGCCCTTATTATTACTGAGTGACACACTCTGAAAATCTATAAAGAAATATGCTGCGACTTGAACGCAATTTTTATAGCTCTGAAATTATCTTTAAGGATATCCCCTTTAAAAAGATTATGATTCTGAAACAATGTTTTATAAACTTATAGTTAAAAAGAAAAAATCGGGTTTAATACTTCATTTTTTCATATTCATTTTTTAAAATTATATAAATGTTTGATCCAAGGGATCTTAACATTCGGCATAAAAAATATGTTCAACGTTAAACACAGGACCTCAAAAAGACCGAAAGTCAAAATACACGACCAAAACGCGCATATAGTAACGAGACAAACCTGAACAAAAATTCAAATTAATAATACTCACGCACATAGACAAACCAAACAGTAAAACAGACCAGACAATAGACATGGAGACGAACACACACACTGACATAACACTTAAAGACATTACATAAATATGGTTCTCACATGCTCTGTGAATGCAGCGGGGCTCAACGAAGACTTATCTGGGTTCGAATCCAAGCCAAACCGAGCCACCTTCCTCTTCTTTGCAACAGGCGGGTGGGGTTTCTGTGGTGCAGCTTTTCATGATAGTCGTCCAGTCTCATGACACCTGCAAATTTTTATGATTTAATTTTTGTTTCATTTATTTATTAATTTATTTAATAGATATTTATTAATTTATTTCGAGGATAGTGGAATAAGCACTCATGTGCTTTTACATCCCGTCCCCGTGTGTATGCAGTTTCGTCATCCGTTCTCACTGGCACCCGGTGGCCAACTCTTCCTAAAAGCGGAACGGGCTTTAATATGTGTGCAAGATGTTCTGCGTGCGTTCGCACACGGGACCTCAGTTTATAGTCTCATCCGAAGCTAGGAACAAGTTGGTTCAGGATGTGAGGCAATGTTCTTGGCACTCGATTCCAGTGCATATAAACAGTAAGCATAACTGTCGACTCAATGTCATGCAAGTTTCCTATCTAAATGTTACAACCAAATGATCTCAACATACTCATGGATCAAGTTTATAAATCTTTTTAAAAAGACAGAGCCACGGCAAATTGATGTGCTTTTCATAAACTATTGAAGACTAATTAACGGACTTGTCTTAATAATTTTAGAATCAAAGAAATAATTAGACTTTTAAAAAATACAAAGTGGAACGTCTTTTAAGATTACACTCTTTACTTTAATGCTGCTGCCAAGGCAATGACAGACAAAATTTATTCTATATTTAAAAAGTCATGTCATACCGACATTACAGCCATATCAATATTTGACATTTGATTATTTCCGTTGCCATAGGCCTATATACATTGAATAATACGATACATTAAATATATATTACAGTTATATATCACCCTCGTCACAACGAGTTCACTGAGCTTTACATTTACATATATATATATATAATATATATATATATATTATATATTATATATGTGTGTGTGTGTGTGTGTGTGTGTGTGTGTGTGTGTGTGTGTGTGTGGTGTGTGTGTGTGTGTGTGCAAAATTATTAATCGTGTTTTTAACTAAATCTAAAATATAGTAGTATATACTTACAAGTTAGGTCTTGATGACGGAGTTGTTCTTTGAAGTGATATCTTGATGGAAGAAAATGTTCTGGTCTTGATGGAAGAGAACTGTCTTGTCTTGATGGTTGGGAATCTTCTGGTCTTTATAAAAGGGAATTTTCTGGTCTCGATGGAATAAAGTTTTGTGATCTTTATAGAAGGGAAATTTCTGGTCTTGATGGAATAAAATTTTATGGTCTTTATGGAGGGGAATTATCTGGTCTCGGACAAAATTTGTCTGGTCTTTATAGAAGGGAATTTTCTTGTCTTGATGGAAGATTAGTGCCTACATCTTGATGGTCGGGCAATTTCTGGTCTTGAGTGTTTTCTGGTCTTGGTGAAGGAGTGTTGTCTGGTCTTGACAGAGTTCCCGGGTCTTGTTGCCCGAAGCGAAGTTCCCAGGTGATGGCAGAAGTACAAGGGGAAACAGCGCTAGTAAAACCGCCATGTGCTGAGCATAATAACTTTAGCTTTAGTGCTTCAGATTAACAAAAAAAAAGCAAGATTTTTTTAAAAAAGCTTACAGGAATACGAGGGAGTCACCCAGTTACTTCACTCCCACAATAATATTAACCCACGCGTCCAATAGTTTGGCACGTCTTCAGGGCCAGATCCGACTGACCAGCCGTTTACGGTCTCTCAAGGATAGACTTTCCGACAGGTTTTTAAGTCACGGTCGTCTTCACTGACGTAGGGAAGAAGGCTTCTACTCAACACTGCCAGTACCTTCAGAGATGTTCTTTTCAGGACACCATGATCACTGTCACCATGATTGCTCCCCGTTTATTTCTTTGCTGCAGAACTTTTTCGGTTTATATTGTTTATGGGATTAAAAAAAATCTTTTCTAGGGGTGGGGGTGGTTAAGTATGTGTCTATATGTTTTAGGGATGGAGTAGTCTTTCTTAGTTTACTGCTTTTATTTTATTGTAGGTTTTCAGAATTTTTTTTTTCTTTTAGTTTCGTTTTGGTCTCTTATTGTTTTATTAGGCTACATCGATTCATGGTTTTATTGACGTTCGTTTCCTCTCGTTTTTTTAAAAAAACTATTTTGGTTTGCTTTGGTTTATTTTTTTTTTATATGGTTTAGTTTTATTCACGGTGTGGTTTAGTTTTATATGGTTTAGTTTTATATGGTTTAGTTTTATTCGCGGTTTAGTTTGTTTTGGTTTGGTTTAGATTTATATGGTTTAATTTTATTAGCGGTTTAGTTTGTTTTGGTTTGATTTAGTTTTATTCGCGGTTTAGTTTGTTTTGGTTTGGTTTAGATTTATATGGTTTAATTTTATTAGCGGTTTAGTTTGTTTTGGTTTGATTTAGATTGATATGGTTTAATTTTATTAGCGGTTTAGTTTGTTTTGGTTTGATTTAGATTTATATGGTTTAATTTTATTAGCGGTTTAGTTTTTTTGGTTTGGTTTAGTTTCATATGGTTTAGTTTTATTCGCGGCTTTGTTCCGGTTTAGTTTAGTTTTATTCACGGCTTGGTTCAGTTTATTTCGGTGTAATTTAGTTTATTCGCGGTTTGGTTTAGTTTTATTCACGATTTTGTTTAGCTTATTTTTTGGTTAAAGTTTGTAGTTTTTTTTATTATTATTTCGCACTGGTTTATTCAATAGTTTATCCTATTTTATTTCAAATCCCGATTTTATTTCTTTTATTTTAAAGTCCCTATAATTTTCTAACAAAGGATTAAAATTGTTACGTCAGTTTAGTCGCTTTTTCATTTTGTTCTAGCTGGGGATATTGGAGCAATCAAATATAGTGTCCAGTGATCATCTGAAGGTAACTGGCAGGTCGTTCAGTAGCCATGAAGGATTTTCCGATGCCGAAGAAGCAAAAAAGTCGAACAGAAAATGTAAGGAGTGAGATTTCACGATACGAATTTCTTCTTTTTTTTTGGTGATAACAAAATGTTCGTAATCATATTTTGCAAAATTATGACTCGACTCTCCAACCAAACGTTTCAATTGCGTCGCGAGCGTTTTTAAACTCAGCCCTCAAGTCTCTGAACAGACTTCTTGAAAACCTATCTTTAGAATTGAATATCCTTCCTCCAAAAAGACCGAGACGAATAAACATGTATTTACATTTCAGACGGGCTTTAGATATGAGAATGATCATGCTATCACACCGGCAAGTCACTGACGCTGTATCCCCCTATACAAACACTCACACCAATTTCTCTGATCAGAAGTTTCATGGCTGTTGACCGCTACCTGGAGACAAGCACGTGCAGAGGACTGTGTCACACCTCTGAAAAAGTAATATTCCTGAGAACCCTACCCCATAAATTTCCCCCCTCTTTAGCTATCCATTACGGTTTTAACGCGTGTGCAATATGCTCTGCGCAAGTCCACACAAATAAACCGCTTTAGTCTCATCCAAGATTCCGGGGAAATGGGAGGGGGGTGGGGGGTGGGGGTGGAGCAGGCGCTGATGTAAAATTCAAAAGGAAAATTCCTTCGAACGAGAATCCCGGTGTTTGGATTCACACACACTTCTCCGGGTAAAATTCGAAGACGTTTCAAGAAGTCTTTAAATAAATTCAAACATATAACTTAAAGTATTGTACTTATAGCCTGCACATGCTACGCTTTATCACTCGACGCCACGACATTGTGTGTGTGTGTGTGTGTGTGTGTGTGTGTGTGTGTGTGTGTGTGTGTGTGTGTGTGTGTGTGTGTGTGTGTGTGTGTGTGCGTGGATGTGCCCGCGTGTGTGCATGCGTGCGAGTAAGTGTGATGACTGCAATAACAATCGGGATTTATTCTGGACAAGCATGTACCACTAAACTGTTCAATTCGGCGATAAAGTAATAACTAATGGAAAAAAATCAAATATTAAAGGTTAACGCTGTGTGTGTGCGTGTGTGTGCATGTGTGTGCGTGCATGCGTAAATGCGCGCGTGTGTGCGTGCATATTTGCGTGCATGTGTGTGCATGCATGCATGCGTACGCGCGCGTGTGTATGTGTTTGCGTGAATTGATTCACGTGTTTCCTGTTGAAAAAAATAAGCAAATAGCTTAAAACTAGTAGAAAAATCCAAGATTCATAAACCTTTCTTAGTAAAGCTGGATGGCATCTTTCGATTTAGTCGCCAAAAGAACAATGTATTGCATTTGTTTTTGAATAACCAAAACTGAATTATGTTTATGCTAGTAGGGTCAACATAACACCAGCACTACAGCTGAAAGGGCGGGAAGGGGTGGAAGGTGGACGAATAAGATGCAGAGAAGTATCTATCCTCTACGTCCTCCCTACACTCAAGTTTACAATGTGTTCTTTCACTAAAAATAAAAATTAGCAGTGATATAAAAAAGGATTTCCAACTGAATCCATCTCTTGCATTCCGCCGATTCTAGGGTTTACTTTCTATTAAATTTAGCCAATCTAGATTCTGGACACGTAAAAACAGATAGAGGGAAGATAACACAAAGCTTGGTGGTTAAAAAAAAAGATGTCTGAATTTCAACGAGAAATAATTTAAAAACCTTACGTCAGCTGAAATGTATGAAAATCAAACAATACGTTACTATATCGACGCTACATTTTTCTGGTTAGCTAAAAATCAGGGGGAGCGGGAGGGTCTGCGTAAAGTATTGGTGTTGGAGTCTGCGACGAAAGAACATGGGGTGGAATAGCTTGTGCTTATAACATGAAACTCTCGAAGAATTCAGTTCAGTGTCCCAACGATTTCCGATTGAGTTAAGAAAAAAATCTAGTTACAAGATTCGAAGCACGCAAAATTGTGCCCCACCTAATGACCTATGCAGCTTTGTTGTGCAAGCCGGTGTTGTAAAAAAGAAAAAAAAAAGAAAAAGAAAAAGCCTATGACAGTCTTCATTTTTCATGTCTTGATTTCAAATATGGGCCCGGTCGCATAGTCGCATACGCAAAAATTTCACCATTGGTGACTGTGGCAGCTCTTGTTCAGGAACGAAACGAAAACCCCAAACAAAACATACCTAAATGATTACGCATAATAAACTGGAATGATAAAAATGACTTACCCGAGGTCTCACCCTAAAACTGCAGGGAGCGGCCACGAATCGTCTTGTCCTGCTGTCGCCATAAAATGTGATTCAGTGACTGTCATCGTTCCAGCGCAGGTGCAGTGAGTCAGCGCCCTCTGTGGGTGAACAGAAATTATTTATTTCCCACGTGCATCACGGATCATCCGAATTTGACTGGAGAAGACCTTACCTCCCCTGTCCTAAGGCCAATGTACAGTAGAAGTCTGAAGTTTGATTTTCCACTACCCCCCCCCCCTCCTCTCTCTCTCTCTCTGTCTGTCTGTCTGTCTGTCTGTTTGTTCGTCTTTTGCTTTTCTTGTTTATGCACTATTTCACATTACGAAAATAGAAAAAATACTTTACCAGTTATATCTCTGTGTCTCCCTCTTTCTTGTCTTTCTCTGTCTTGTTCAATTAGTCTGTTTTTGTCTATCTTTTTCTGAAATCTGACTTAATTATTGTTTGTGAAATGTGAACAATATTTCCTATTTTCAACAACATTAATTTACAAGTTTATTGATAAAAAGCAGAGAAAAGAACAAGGATGCATGCATTCATAACCATGTATTTACATCAGACGTATTGACTTTGAACACAGATACAGAGAGGGAGAGAACTGGAACTGGAACTGTTGAGAGAGAGAGAGAGAGAGAGAGAGAGAGAGAGAGAGAGAGAGAGAGAGGAGAGAGAGAGAGAGAGAGGAGAGAGAGAGAGAGAGAGAGAGAGAGAGAGAGAGGAGAGCGCAGATCAAATCAAATCAAATAAATCAAATCAAATTATCAGGTAACGCGCCTGCCTAGAGAGCAAAAAGTCCAGGTCGGAGTGTGCAGTGGTTCGAATCGAATTTAGGCCCAAAACTTGCCCCCATCCATTAGACCATGAGTGGTGGTCTGGGTGCTAGTCTTTTGGATAAGACGATAAACCTGTGTGTAACACATCATTATTTAGCGCATGTCAAAGAACCCACGGCAACAATAGGGTTTTCTCTGGCAAAAGTCTTTAGAAAAAAGCCACTCTGATAGGACCTAGATATACAAATACAGTTGCAGACAGAAAAAATCAATAACAATAATGGGTGGTGCTGCACTTGTGGCGACGCGCTGTCCTTTGGGGAAAGCAGCCCGAATTTCACAAAGAGAAATCTGCCATGACTTAAACTGATATACATATAAATATAAACATACTGGGTACTATCATAAATATATACACAGCAAAACATAATACAAACATCCCCAACAATTCCAACAAAGTTGTAGGTGGTGGATGACCAGCACTCGTTTCCCCTCCACTACTATATTTTCCTCAACACCACCATCAAATCCCTCTTTCTGTACTGTCATTCAGGATTATTCCCTCAACATCTACCTGCGGCAGCGGTGGATCGATCCCCGCCTGCAGTTCATCAACTATTCCCGGGCAGAGTGGCTGGAGCTGGACACCAAAATCATGCGCAAGGTCTGGGTGCCGGACACCTTCTTCCGCAACGAAAAAAAGGGCGCGTTTCATGACGTCACGGTGCCCAACCGCCTGATGCATCTGTACCGGAACGGTACCATTTATTACAGCATGAGGTAAGTTTCTCTCTCTCTCGGTATCCTAGTGGTCAGAACATTGCGCTGGCAATTTGACGACCCGGGTTCGACTTCGGTCCAGGAGATTTGTCTCTTGGAGTTAACATCAGTGCTAACGCCACTCTCCCCAATAGACCTTCGGATGAAATTATAAACCGAGGCCCCGTGTGCGAACGCACGCAGAATATCTTGAGCACACGTTAAATGCTGTGCCGCTTTTCGTAAGAGTAGGCCATTGTGAATAGATAACATTTACAGAACTGGATGTAAATAAGCTCAAGAGTGTGTATTCCATTATCCTTGATATAAAATACAAAAAATTAAATCAAATCTGTGTGTTTGTTTGTAGTAGAGTGCAGATATTTGGTCTACCACGAATCTGTACATCTTCTCGGCAATGACAGCACGGTCAGACAGTAGGATTGAAATGGGGCTGTTCAATTACTACATTTTATCACTATGGGGAAGTTCATGCAACAGTCGGCTTTCGATCACCCCCCAACGATAGAGAACGTTGCACAATTCACAGGTGTGGATCTAAATTTAGATCCACGACGCTGCGATTGGCAGTTCTGATCGCATGGGAAATAATCTAATTACCGCCCCGTCACATATCTATCTATCTATCTATCTATCTATCTATCTATCTATCTATCTATCTATCTATCTATGTCTCTACCACCTGTTATGTATAGATAATAATGAGTGCAAAGGAATCCTCTTGTGAGGTTAGGATAACGATTGTTGTCGTCGTCGTCGTTGTTGCTGCTGTTTTCTTTTTTCTGTCTTGTTGGTACTGAGCGGTGGTGAGGATTATGATGCAGAAGTAGAAAGTGCGAGAGAGAAAAAAAAAAAAAAAAAGAGAGAGAGAGAGAGAGAGAGAGAGAGAGAGAGAGAGAGAGAGAGAGAGAGAGAGAGAGAGAGACAGAGTGTGTGTGTGTGTGTGTGTGTGTGTGTGTGTGTGTGCGCTCAAGTGCACGCGCGTGTACTTGTGTATGCGTGTGTACGTCTGTGTAGGCCTATACGTAAATGTGTGTTGACTGTTAGGTCAGTCTTGCGCACCATTGATCGTATAATTATCTCTTTCAACGTGGCACCTACTTTTATCGACACGGTTG
Organism: Stramonita haemastoma; assembly: GCA_030674155.1. Classification (NCBI taxonomy): domain Eukaryota; kingdom Metazoa; phylum Mollusca; class Gastropoda; order Neogastropoda; family Muricidae; genus Stramonita; species Stramonita haemastoma. The sequence continues at coordinate 62,476,151 of CM060321.1, forward strand.
GCTGGTTAGTTACTGGAATACCACAAAACAACTATAGTTAGAAAAAGTATACAGACATTTTGTCCAGACTTCTTGGCACTGGTAGCGGTAGCAAGGTGATCATCAGGATCAGCAGCCGTACAGATGGGGATGAGGGAGGGAGAGAGAGGAGTGATTAAGTGTGTGAGCAGTTGATGTGAGGTGGGGACGGGATAGCTCAGTGGTCAGAGCATTCGCTTTCCCAAGTCTATGGTTAAGCGGTATTGAGCGTGGTTACCAATTGGCTGTGTGACCATTTGCGCGCCTTGGCTTCAGTACAGCCCCCCAGTTCACCCAGCTGTAAATGGATACCTGCCCTCTTGTGGGTCAGGCAAGGTAAAGCGGCGAGGAAGAGATGAGCGCCGCCCTCAATATGCTGGTCCCTAGAGAAGCTGAGGTCTCTGATGCCTCACTCCCCTATGACTACACAGGTTATGGGACACCTTCCTTACACAGCTGTTACTGAAGACAGCGCTGGACCTGACTTGTCAGGCGCTTAACGACAGCATGATGCATTTTCGCTCACATAACAGACAACAATATTTGCTGTCTCAGCGTTTGACAAAGAAGAAGTATTGCATTCTGTTGTATCGTATATTGCGTTGTGTTTTTTAATCTGTGGAAAACTTGAAGAAAGTTTGTTTCCCGGGGAAGTGGCTATCGCCGTGGAGTGCCAGTCTTTTACTGCTAATATCATTTTGCATTTTTATATTTGTCTGCCTCTGCAATTGTTTTGTTTGTCAAAAATGGTAGAACAACCACTGCTGTTCATAACCATTGCTTGCTGTTTTCCCTCCATCATGCAGTCTTCTTTTCCATCTGCACAAGTCAGCCCTGCCTTTGATGGGACTCGAACCCACGTTTCATAAAGTTTTAGTCCGGAGCAATAGCCACACTGCTACGGCGATGCATCGAAAGCAATACGATTTGCAAACTTTTATTTATTTGTTTTGTTGGAAACCCTGGCATCAATTTAGTTCTGTGGAGAAGTAGGAGGCATTTGTCTGTGTAGCGTTTGAAACGGAGTAACCGAGAATTAAGCGAGCAGAGGAAAGCTGGAAAGGGGGATGGGGGAGGTTGAGAGTGGGAGGGCGGGGGGAGGGGGGTTGATAAGAGGGGTGGACTGATGAAAGAAGGGGTGGGGGAGGGGGCAACTAAAGTGCAACAAAGTTGCCATCTGTTGGGAAATCTCAACATTTACGTTACAGAAACGAAACAAAAAGAAGGAAAAGAAAATTCGTCTTGGAAAGATATTGGATCTCTGCTTGCAAGTTTTTGTTTGGTCGTTGTTTGTTTTGCGTAAAAAGAGAGAGAGAGAGAGAGAGAGAGAGAGAGAGAGAGAGAGAGAGAGAGAGAGAGAGAGAGAGAGAGAGAGAGAGAGAGAGAGAGAGAGAGAGAGCAAAGCAAACCAATGCAAAGAAAAGCAAAACAATTCTACATTCATATGTCAGCAAACAGTCAAAAAAACTTGAGAAAAGACTGAACAAAACAAATGTTCATTTACACACACAATAAAGCCCAAGGTTCTTAATTAATTAAGTGATGATGTGCACTTCAGTTCATCCACTTAACTCAATGGATATTGCTACGTGTGCTTCGATAATGATCAATGTTCCCTCCAGACTAGCTTCAGGGCGTTCTGCTGTCAGTTGTAGAACACTGCATTCCAAAGCGACTGGTGGAAAGAACTACCCTCCGGCAATGCTCACTGCCTGTGCAATCTCTGATTACTGTATAATGTGCTGTCATAAGCATGCATCTGCCTCGGTCTAGTGCTATCTAGCCTGAGCGCAAACTACGTGTATAAGACTAGATAAGGCCATCATGAAAATGAATGATGATATATAATGCACCTGCATGCATGAGTGATCGAGTGTGTGTGTCTGGGAGCACGCAAGATAACAGCATTACTGATAATATAACATGAGCCATGAATTCAGGTTTTTTTCTTTTGTTTTCTGGCATTCTGTTGCTGGAAACATAATAACTAATAGCAGAAGAAAAAAACACACGAAAAACACAAAACAAAGCACAACAAACAAACAAAAACATGCATGAAAACTACAGATTGTATGAGTTATTGGGTTGGAGTTAATAGAGTGACTCTGTGTGTGCGTGCGTGCGTGCGTGTGTGTGTGTGTGTGTGTGTGTGTGTGTGTGTGTGTGTGTGTGTGTGTGTGTGTGTGTGTGTGTGTGTAAGTGTGCGTTCATGTATATGCGTGTGCATGTGCCCGTGCGTGCATGTGTGTGCGTGCGTGTATGTGTGTGTGTATGCGTGTGCGTAGATAAGTGAACTCAAACAGTTAGCTTTTAACTTATGGCTTTGTTTTTGCATTTGTTTGTTACCATATATTTTGAACTACTTGCTTATTTGTTTATGATTAAATATTGCTGCTGCTGTTGCTGCTGCTGCGCGCGCACGTTTATGTGTGTGTGTGTGTGTGTGTGTGTGTGTGTGTGTGTGTGTGTGTGTGTGTGTGTGTGTGTGTGTGTGTGTGTGTGTGGTGTGGATGTGTGTGGATGTGTGTGGATGCGTGTGAAAATGTGTTCGTATAATTATGTGTGTGAGCCACATGTGTGTGTATGTGTCTTTGTGTGTGTGTGCCAGACGTGTATGTGTGTGTATGTGTGTGTGTGTGTGTGTGTGTGTGTGTGTGTGTGTGTGTGTGTGTGTGTGTGTGAGTGTGTGTGTGTGTGTGTGTGTGTGTGTGTGGTGTGTGTGTGTGTGTGTGTGTGTGTGTGTGTGTGTGTGTGTGTGTGTGTGTGTGTGTGTGTGTTAGTTTGATTAAAAGATAAGGTTTGCAAGCAGTAATAAAGTTACTTCAGAGATTTCTGTTCTGATTTGTATTTGTATTGTTTCTTTTTTTTTCGCAGTCTCTGTTTCCACAGTAGTGAACTGATAAATTACAGCTTAATTAAACTTTGGAGATTTTTGTGATTTTTTCTGATGTGTGTGGGTGTATGTGTGTCTGTGTGTGTGTATTTATGTGTGTGTCAGTGTGTCTGGGTGTTTGTGTGTGTGTTCACGTGTGCGTGTGTGTATGTGTTTGTGTGGGTGTGTTCATGTGTATGTCAGTGTGACTGTGTGTTTGTGTGTGTGTTCACGTGTGTGTATGTGTGTGCGTGTGTGCATAATTATGTGTGCGTGAGTGTGTGCATGTGTGTGCGCGTGTGTATGTGTGTGTGAGTGTGTGCATGTGTGTGCGTGTGTGAACGGATGTGTTTGTGCATATGTGTGTTTATGTGTGCCTAAGTGATACCTGATAATGGCAAGTTATAATGAAATAGAAATAATCTGGGTTCCATGTTTGCACTTTTTTGGTTTGTTTTTATTTGGATTATTTCTCTTTTTGTATTTTTGTTGTGTTTTCCTACCGCCTACGCACATACTAGTAAGCGAATAAATGATTTCTTAATTAATGACGTGGTTTATATTTTCTGTCTCTGTTACACACAGACACACAGACACACAGACACAGACACAGACACAGACACAACCCCACACACACACACACACACAACACACACAGACACACGCACACCACCCACACAAACACACACAGACACACCCACCACCCACCCAAACACAAACACAGACAACAGACAGACCACACACACACACACAAACACATACACGCACACACGCACACACACACACACACGCACACACACATATACACACACCACACACACACACAACCCACCACCACACCACACACACACACACATACAACACAAAACACCACACACACACACATCCAACCAACACCCACCACACCCCACCCACCCACCACCCACACACCAACACACACACACACACACACACACACACACACACACACACACACACACACACACACACACACACACACACACACACGAACAACCAACCGATAGACAGACAAACAGAAATGTACCATCCGTTATTATGATATTCTTCCCAAATAAATAGGTGGCAATGGTCGATGTATTTAGCCCCTTAAGCACTCCAACAGTTATCACCCGCTTCCAGACTGCACGAATCTGACCTGCAGATAAGTCACACACAGCAAGAGGCCGAGTGGTGGGGTGCCATGACAAATGGTTATTCTGCGTTCCATTCTGTCAAGCAAACCCCTCTTCTTATACACTCTCTAACCATGCCTTCATGATAAACATCTTAGCATGTGGAGGATTTGAACATTTATCAAAGTCACAACAACAGATAATGTCAGTGTATGTGTGCGCGTGTGAGCGGGCGGCCAGGCAGGCAGGCAGGCAGGCAGGCAGGCAGGCAGTGTGTGTGTGTGTGTGTGTGTGTGTGTGTGTGTGTGTGTGTGTGTGTGTGTGTGTGTGTGTGTGTGTGTGTGTGTGTATGTGTGTGTGTAACTATGTATGTGTGTCTGTGTCTGTGTCGGTATGAAGGTGCCTGTGGCTGTGTATTTGTCTTTGTGTTTGTTTTCACGTCAGCAGAGAAGATATTCTTTCACTTATATTTATTTTCAGTGTTAAACTTTACATCTCTAACTCGACTTCCCTGATATGTGATAGCAGGTGTGTTTAGTAGACTATGAAGGTGTGTTACCCAAAGTAAAAAACAACAACAAACTGGAAGGTGGTGGACTAGTGCCCCACTGGAGTCTTATGGTGTTTTTCCTACTTTAGCCAGTTTGCAAACAGACGTGTTTGCCTCTGAGCTTTCTTCTTAAGCTTCACATTGACTTATCCAGTAGTCTTGTAGACAGTTGGGGGACCACTAAAGGTTTTGCAACCAGCTTCCTCATGAGTAGGGGAAGAAGTCTGTGGTGTCATGTGTGTGTAGAATCACAACAAGCTATTCTGAATACCATCAATTTAACCTATCAGCAGTGCAAGGTTTTTTTTTCCTGAGTGCTGGCCTTGCAAAGGCCTAAGAACAATAAACACCCAATGAAAATCTGGCCTGCAAGATACGGATGCATTAAGAGAGTGGGTATGGCTGGGGTGGGGAGATGCGAATGTACGGCATGGGAACAGCAGGATACATACTCACAGAAGTTAAAGCAGCAAGAGTACAAAGTATATTTTAACAATCACTTCATGCCTGAAAACCAAAAAAGTTGACAGTTGATGTTCAACGTTATGACAGCCTTGCTTTCAGGTAAACTTACTATTAAAATCAAAGTGTTACGTGTGAGGTTTATATACCGGGCATCTGAGATTGCCTAAGGCTTATACCCTGAAATATATAAGATCAAATCAAATTTCCTTTTTGTGAAGATAATGAATAAACAGTCATGTGCTTTCTAAATAGTTCAGTCGATCTTACCAGGGATGACATCAAGAAATCAAACAGCAATCCTTTACACACACACACACACACACGTGCAAACACACACACACACAAATAAACTAACAAGCAAAACAATAATAAACAAACAACACAAGAACTGAGAGAGAGAGAGAGAGAGAGAGAGAGAGAGAGAGAGAGAGAGAGAGAGAGAGAGAGAGAGAGAGAGAGAAGGGGGCGGGTTGCAGACAGACAGGCAAGAAGGACAGATCAGTGCACACTACAACGTTGTATCCTATCTCCATGTCATCGGAGGAATTGAAGTAGAAAGCGATAATTATTATCAGCAAGTACTGCCTTGAAACGCGAGGGCTTGCTGTGTGTGTGTGTATGTGTGTGTGGAGAGAGAGAGAGAGAGAGAGAGAGAGAGAGAGAGAGAGAGAGAGAGAGAGAGGAGAGCGCCATACATACATACATACAAACACACAGATAGATCAGTTATATAAAGCCCTGCAGTGCGCTCTACTGTCTAATCTTCGGGTGATCGGAGAAATTGTAGTGTGGTGTGATAGCATCAGCACGTACCACAGCGTTGAGAAGCCAGAGCTTGCTGAAGCATAGAGAAGAAGAACAAGACTTCCGAAGAAAAATTGTGAAAATGAATTGTGAAGAAGAAGTATGACGAAGATGGAAAATGGAAACAAAAATTGCGAAGAAGGATTGTGGAGAAGAATTGCAAAGAAGATGAAGAATGCAAACAAAAAACTGCGAAGACACCACAGGTGGGTGACTCACTCAGTCTGACTCCCCCCACCGAGGTAATACTGTTGTTAGTAGGGAAATTAGTAGGTGGTGTCCTGCGTATGTTACTTAGAACAGGCACCACTAAACACCACCAAAGTAACCCAGCAGCAGTGCAGGGCTCCTCTGGCTGGTGGACTCACGGCGGCCTGTTATTGATGGGCTCCCTGTGGATTCACCTTGGGGATGAGACACAACAAATCTGGATATGGCTGTGAGATTGAAATGAACGGCACGGGAACAGCAGGACGTGGACGTTGCAGATGATGAGATACCTAAATAATAAATGCGAAGAAAGACAAGGCAGCTGTAGGGTGTATGTGTCTACCTGTCCCTTTATCTGTGACAGTTTGAAGCTTGTTAATTGTTATGTACACACGACATCCTCTCCTGCTCCCCTTTGTAGTGGCCAGCTGCTTGGCGGTTAGATGTGATGATCACAATTATGCTGGAACCTTAAAGCAATGAACCAATGCCGAGTTCTTTGACGATATTTTAAGTGTGTGTGTGTGTGTGTGCGTTTCTGACTTATCTGTCTGCACGTATATCACTATGGCGATATGTAATTTCCCATCTCTGTACAGCACCTCGGGTATGACAGCAGTCAGCAAGTTAAGATGTTACTTCTAACAAGGGATTGTATAAATTCTACCTTTTACCATATAGGCAAAGTGTGTACAATAAGGCGTTAGGACCACCACCCAATGAAACAGAGCATCGCACAATTCACAGGTGTCCCAAAACACATTGCTGGTATTGCCGTGCTCCGATCTCATGGGAGATAATCTAATTACCACCCCTTTACATATGTATGTATGTATGTATGTATGTATGTATGTATGTATGTATGTATGTATGTATGTATGTATGTATGTATGTATGTATGTATGTATGTATGTATGTATGTATGTGTGTATGTCGGTCTCTGTCATAAAAGTTTACGTACGCGAACAAATTTTGCTCACCGATAAGGTAGCCGCTTTCAAACTTCAGGATATCAGAATATAAATCCTGGATAAAACTTATAATATAATTATTGTTACTTTGTTTCAGGTTATCTGTGACCCTGTCGTGTCACATGAGACTACACAAGTATCCACTGGACAAGCAGAGGTGTCCGATACTCATTGCAAGCTGTAAGTGATGCCAGGTTTTAAAAAAAAATCTGTTGTGGTAAATCATACAGTCGATGAGAGAGAGAGAGAGAGAGAGAGAGAGAGAGAGAGAGAGAGAGAGAGAGAGAGAGAGAGAGAGAGAGAGAGAGAGAGAGAGAGAGAGAGAGAGAAAGAGAAGAGAGAGAGAGAGAGAGAGAGAGAGAGAGAGAGAGAGAGAGAGAGAGAGAGAGAACTCTGAACTCTGAACGATTTTATTGTAGAAGGCCACCGGACCCATTACAATTTCACACACTCGCTATCCCCCCCCCCTCCCCCCACACATTAATTTCGTTCTCAATCCTTTCCAAGAATGCACCTGAAAACACTTCCAAGCACAACGATTATAACATTCACTTGTGGTATTAGCATACATCTGATTAGAATGTTTGCAACATTTTAGACTAAACATAAATTTAGTAACTAAATAAATAAATGAATGAATAACAAAAATTGATTAGAGAATTGATAATTAGGGCACAAATTGTACACAGAGTAGCATAAGACACTGAAACAACTTGAGAAATACGTTAATCATTTTGCTACAGCCATCATTCTAAAGCAGAACGCCTTTTGTTGGAATGATATATGAATCGTCCTAAGTCATGAAGGCTTTTGTCATCTTGCATCATAAGTTTCAATGTTTTTTCTGAAGGGTATTGCCTATAACGAGATGGGATGTATTTTTGTCGCAAATCATTCAGAGATTTACAGTAAAATAAAGTGTGTACTTCATCTTCAAGACAAGAATTGCATAGGGGGCATTTCAGATCACCCAGATTGAAAGTAGCATATCGCATTTTATGTGTACGTATTTCAGTTGCACCGATTCTAAATCGGATGAGCACATCTCTGATGTGTCTGTTAGTGATAACGGTGAAATACGATTCCAGTGATATAGAGGATTTAAAATTCCGATAAACTGCAAACCTACTGCTTTCTTGGATATGCGCGTGCCAATTTTGACTGTGACAATCAATCAATCTCTGCTTGAATGTAGATAAGAATCCCCTTATATTTTGCACACCTTGGTTTTCCCAAACAAACCCAAATCCAAATTTATACAATGTGTCGCGCACATGTGATGCCCAGCACATCCGCCCTTGATCACATAATTTTAGAAGCATAATATAGGACTGACGAGGGAGTCTGGCCTGATTCATTCTTGTAAGACGTAGCCAATATTTTATGCATGACATAAAAGAAAATATATAGAGGGGGTATCGCCCAGTTTCACCATAAACCATATCATTTGGTGTTCTGGGGCTGACGTTTAACAGCTTTTTTAAGGCAAACGTGTGTACTTTCTCCGATATAGAAAAGTAAGTCATGCCCCAGATTTCAGAACCATACAAAAGAATAGGTCTTATCTGTGAATCAAATAATCTAAGACAAATATCAACTGAAAAATCACCTAGTTTCCAGAGGGTTCTAAAAATGTCAATGACCCCTTTCCTTGCTTTAACTGACATCTCACCAACAGCTTTTGAAAAGGATAGCCTGGTGCTGAAAACCAGACCCAAGTATTTATAACAATTCACAATTTCAATTTTACAACCATTGTATGTCCATGTTTCATGCCGAGAAATGTAACCACCATTTCTAAAAATAACTATATTAGATTTTTCCAGATTGACCTGTAAATCTAATTCAAGTGCCTTAGTAGCAAGAGTATTAAGCTGAGTTTGTAAGCCAATGACAGTGTCTGACAGAAGTACAATATCATCTGCAAAAAGCATAATAAACAATTCAGTCATGCCTGGATTCAGTTGTATGCCATGGCGCCCGTTTTCTATAACGCAACTAGCAAGTTCATTTATGAATACAGAAAAAAGTAGAGGACTTGTAATTTCACCTTGCTTCAAACCCTTCTGACAGAAGAAAGCATCAGAAACCCTACCTCCACATCTAACCCGGGCTTTCACGGTTTTATACATACTCATAATGGTCAGTAGTATCTTACCTCTTATTCCAGATTTGTGTAGTATGGGCCAGAGTTTACTATGTGAAATAAAATCGAAAGCCTTACGAAAGTCAATAAAAGCTACATATAACTTTTTCCTCAGTAGTAAATGTTTCTGAATCATACAGAACAACGTAAAAATATGGTCTATTGTAGAATGGTCTGTTCTAAAACCAGCTTGAATTTCCCCTAATAAATTTTTATTTTCTACCCATTTAGACAGTCTCCTGTTGATGATATAGCTGTATAACTTGCCGCATATATTCAAAAGTGAAATACCCCTGTAGTTGTCTGGTTTGTGTATACTGCCTTTTTTATGCAAAGGGTAAATGATTGATTCGGTCCATGCCTCAGGGTACTAGCCTGATGCAAATACAGCATTGAAAAGATGGAATAAAAAAGGAACAATTTTTTCTTTAGAATTTTTAAAAATTTCGGGTATAATGCCATCTGGACCTGCTGCTTTATTATGTTTCAGATGATCTATAGAGTGTTGTATTTCTTGTTCAGTTATTTTC
>CM060321.1:62485949-62511807 GCA_030674155.1 Stramonita haemastoma
AAAAAGAAATAGCGAAACTTTTAAAAGGTTATACAAACCTTTTTTAAATCAAACAATCTTTAAAAGAAAATATACTATCAAGATGAAGGAGAAAATTTAATTTATTTGGCAATGGTACATAAGGCATTACAAATCAAAAAGCCAAAACTTCATGTGGAAAATAATACATTTCATATGTGTGCTTTGGCGTGTGCGCGCGTGTGGTGGTTTTTTGTGGTGTGGAGGGTAAAAAAAGCAAAAAAGGCATAAAAAACGAAAAAAAAAACACGAACATAAAAAACCAAAAAAAAACCCCTTCAAAAAATACTAAATAAAAAAAATATCTCTATTAAACATAAAATTAAATTTTAAAAAAAGGGAAAAAAACCCTATACATTGATAAGTCTAGGATAGCATATGTAGGGGAGGGTGGAAAAAAAAAGGGGGGGGAGGGAGGGAGAGAGAGAGAAAAGGGGAGAAGAGAGAGAGAGAGAGACAGAGAAAAAAGAAGGGGGGAGAGGAGAGAAGAGGAAGAGAGGAGAGAGAGAGAGATAGAGAGAGCGCATGGCACTTCAAATGACATAAAAAAACGGTCAATAAAGTTTTTTGAAAACTCCAAAAACACTCTTAAACAATCATCATAAATAAACCCTATGGGCCCGTAATGTGTCCAACGCCTAAATTGAGAAAGAAGAGAAAACCGAGAAACAAACAGAAAACAAAAACTAAAAAAACAGAGAGAGAGAGAGAGAGAGAGAGAGAGAGAGAGAGAGAGAGAGAGAGAGAGAGAGAGGAGAGAGAGAGAGAGGAGAGAGGGAGGGAGGGAGGGAGGGTGTATGTATTTACGATCTTTTGCACATACTCCACAGCTTCAAACATTCATCAATGAGCTATGAACAAAGGCCTTGGGTCAAGTTAATTCCTGCTCAACGATTCCCTACACAACCACTTTTCATGAAGCTTTGACAATCAATTTGTAAAAGTCTTCAAGTTTCCTTTTTATATTTCAGCTGCGAGCCGGCTACCCAACCCTAACTCCGGCCTTTTTTTTTTTTTGGCTGAAGGGGGAGGTAGGCTTTTCTCTATGCTCTGACCAGCAGTGACAATGACATACCCACTGACTTTGTTCACTTTTGAATTTTTACACGTTCACTTAAAATATCACATATTCTGATATGCATTTAAAAAATAAAGTGACAAAAAGCTCAACTAGCCATTTCGTATTCACAGGCAGAAAGCTTGTATGTTTTTCAAACGGAATTGTGTAAAGCTTGTATTCTTTATCAGGAAAGGGTCAGTTGGGTAGTCAAGTGCCAGTGGTGTGTGCTCACCACCTAATCAAAAACATGCAACTGTTTCAATTTTATACAAGGCTATAATGAAAAAAACATGAAAAATTAAACCCCAAAAATGGCTACCGGAAAGAAAACTTTGTTGATCCTCAAATGTTACATACAATATTTTTTTTTATGTACAGTTAACTAAATCAGGTTGCAAAATATGTATCCACACCTTCGTACATTTTCAGTTGGGACTCTACAAGCTTAACTTAGTTCAGAAAAAAAACGTTATCTAATAATGAAGTGAACTAAGAAAAAGGAAGGAAAATAAGACGCGACACAAAAGCAAAACAAAATAACATGCTACCGGCAAATAGGGTTTCCAATTCACCCTTTCATATGATATTGATAGGAAAGCACCTTCAATTAAAATAAATCAGGATATACACATAAAACTGACCCTGGAACAACATGGGAGGGAGCGGGGGCGAGAACAAACAAATTGAAGGTTATTAACTGCACTATTTACAGAAAAAGTCTATAAGATACAATACAAAACCAATTCTAATAATTTCACATAAAGATGATACGTTCGAGACTTGTCCTTCAGGTGATCATCAAGAAGCGATACAGGCTATGAGCTACACAAACACACTATGCATTGTAGACAAAACCTGGCTTTGCTTGGAATTGTTCTATTTACGTAAACCAATGTTACATAACTCGTCAGAGCTGAAATATTCACACCCTCCAAAATAAATATTGAAACCCTAGAATAAAATATCCGATAGGGTAAAAATTAAGCGCAATGTTGATTGGGAAAAGTATGAGGGAATTTTATTGGGTCACAGTTGGCAGTAGTATTATGCTTGTTTATACAGAAAAAAAAGTGACGTTAAGCCAATGGTGGAAGAAAAACCATACAAGAGCATGTGCTTTACAGAATAGATAAACCTAAGACGAGCAAAAGCTTCATAAGCAAAACCATGAAGTCATAATTATCAAATGACAAAACTTGTAAATTTCACCATGAAAAAAATTCTAAAATCACCATAAAATTCTAAAGTCACCATGACAAAACCATGAAATCACTATGATCAAACGAGAAAAACTAGATTCACCGTGAAAAAATAAAGTTACCATGAGCAAAACTATAAATCACCATGACACAAATATAAAGTCACCACAGACCTACAAAGATGCCAGGCTATGTTGAAATAATGATCAATATAGTGGGTAGTAACTGCTGACATCCAAATCTAAAATTATAAAGGGCATCGGCAATAAACTGTTTCACTCGGCATTCAATACTTCAAATTAACTACATAAGATAAACAAAAGATGGATCGGTGGTCTAGGTGGTAACGCGCCTTGCCTAGAGAGCAAAAAGTCTTGGGAGTGTGCGGTGGTTTGAATCCCGTTTGGGCCCAAAACTTTCCCCCATCCGTTAGACCATGAGCGGTGGTCTGGATGCTAGTCTTTTGGATGAGACTATAAACCGAGGTCCCGTGTGCTATTATTTAGCGCACGTAAAATAACCCACGGTAACAAGGGGGTTGTCCCTGGCAAAATTCTGTACAAAATAGCCACTCTAATATTGAAACAAATACAGTTGCAAACAGAAAAAAAATGGGGGGCGCTGCACTTTTGGCGACGCGCTCTCCCCGGGGGTAGAAGCCCAAATTTCACGCAGAGAAATCTAACGTGACACACAAAGTGGTAATAATTAGTAAGTAATTATATAAATAAAAAATAAACGAATCCAATAAATTCAAGCTAAATAATTCAAAACAAAATAAACATGATAGCTACAAAAAAGTGAAAACAAGCGCCTTTAAGTACTCGACTGACTGTTCACCAGCATTTCTTACTAAGTGCACATTTTCACCCACTTCAGTAACTTGTACACAGCAAAAAAAAGCAAACGACACGTCTACACGTTTTGTACAACAGCTTATAAACAGTTTATGAGCAGCAACACACACACACACACACACACACGCTGAACCAGTCTAGTTTTACAAAAAAAAACCCTACCCTGCTTTTATGAGAGCACGAAAGTAAGAAGGCTTAAAACAAAACCACAACCTGTAGCAAACTGCATTATTGCAGTGCTCTGCTAAAACACAATCCACAATGATCTATTTTTTAAAAAGCTACACTGGTTTAAAAAAAAAACATTTGAAGTGAAATTCCATGCTTGCAGAAAAAGCAATGCAAAATTAAATGGACTAAGAAACAGTACAAAGGTTGGACCAATATAAGAAATTAGATAAAAAATAAAACAGACGGGTGTGTATTCCGTTATTCTCAAAATAATAGAATAAATAAATGCAGCTATGAGCACTGTCTGATATAAAATCCATTGCTTTAGTCTGTTCAGTACCATGCATTTATTTATCAATTATTCATTCATTCTTTTAAATCGAGGATAATGGAATAAGCACTCACGTGCTTTTTTACGTCCTGTCCCTGTGTGTATGCAGTTTTGTAAATATCTGTTCTCACCGGTACACAATGGCCTACTCTTTCGGAAAGCGGAGCAGGATTTGACGTGTGCGCAAGATGTTCTGCACTCGATTGTGGTGGACTCTTAAGTTTTTCTTACTGAATTGTTCATTCCTTTTGTTTTCATTTTCTTTTTGTTTGTCTATAAGAAATAGCATTACGAAGTATCCAACTTCATTTTTCTTTACGTTTTTATTATTTAACAGAAACAAAGGCTGTAATGGAGTACATTTATCTTGATGATGGAAATTAAAGGCTTGCTAATGGCCAATGCAGGTTCGTCTATCAATGGGCTGGAAGTCATATGACCTAAGTAATAGGCATGTCTCTGACCTACAGCAAAGCAAAATGCAAGAGGGGAATAAGGTAAGAAAACAAGATTGATGCAACCTTACACTATAAAGAATCAAACTTTTTTATACTCGATAGCGCAAGATAACTAGGGGGGAAATCTTTTCTAATGCAAGATTGTTAAACAAGATGTACACAGAAGTTACGGCTTATTTTTCATTGATTGTTAAACAAGATGTCCACTTTAAGTTACGGCTTATTTTTCATTTACCTTTTTAAGTTGATGGTTACATCTATATATTCAGACCTCAGATATTTAAACGAGAGAATTTAGAAAAGTTGCTATTTCTGCACAAAATATTTTCCATATATCCTTCCAGACACACATTCACACACAAATTAAAAAAAAAAATTCATTTGTACATATTTTCTTAAGTTTTTTCCTTTTTCAAATACGCATATATATGATTTTTTTTCTTAAATGGATGGCTTGATGAAAAAAAACCTGCACTGCTTATTCAATGTACCGTCTGGAAATAAAAGTTTGACTTGATACACACACACACAAACACACTCACAATTCCCATCAACCTGAACCTACTTTCTACCACTCTTAACCCCCATATGTATCCTCACACCTTAATCCAGAACACTAGTCCCTACTTCCCCAAATGTTTTAGCAATATGTTCTAAACCCGTCTTCTGTCTTCATTTTCTGTATAAAATACACCTCCACTTTATATAATGTTTCAATTGTGCAGTCTAAGACCAGCACTCTTTTAAATAACTTATCAACTCTCTCTGCCTTCGGCCTCCCTGAACCAAATCAAAAGTTAATGCCTGCCCTCACCCCCCCCCCCCCCCCCCCCCCCCGCTCCCAATCTTAAGTCAAAACAACCTTTTTCCTCATCCCTTCATGGGATAATTAAAGTATTCTGACTTTATACTACATACCCCTGAACATTCTACCCCCTTTCTCTGCATTCCTAGCATTCTTTTCCTAAAATTCCAGCACTCCCCCACCATCCTTTAGATGAGACTTGTGAACCAGCCTCTTGTGTGAACGTACGCAGAATATCTGGTGCATACGTTAAAACCCGTTTGGCCTTTTGGAAGCAAATACAAAAAATTCCCCCCAAACTCATGTTTAGCCACTGTTGTCACTACATACCACATTATCCTCCTGCCTTTTGTGTCCACATGAGGGGCCAGGATTAGGGTTGAGAGTGTTAAGAGTTAATGAGTTAGTAGCAGGTAAGGGTTATCTGTCAGCTGGTCGGTCTGAGTATTAGAATCCATGTGGACACAATAGCACTTGGACAAAAATGGTATTTAGCTTAAGACAATGGCAAGTAGTTTGCAAGAGCATGTAAATTTAGATCAAATTTCGGTCATATTAACAGCCGAGACATTTTTAAAAAAATTATTTTATTAATTTTTTTTTTTTTTAAGAGTTGAATGGAATGAACATGTTTTTGCAACTAGTCCCCGTGAGCATGCCCTTTCGTTAATTTTGTGATCCATTTTCAACGGCAAACATTGGCCTACACTTCCAAAAATCGGAACAGGCTTTAACGTGTGCGCAAGATGTTCTTCGTGCGTTCACCCACGGCACATCGGTTTATAGTTTTCATCCTAAGGACTTTTGGGGGAGTTGATTGGCAATGATGTTAACTAGGGGGGAAATCCCCTTGAACTGGCGTCTTTGTAGTGGCTTAAACCCGGGCAGTGTGATCACAAGCGAGTTGCACAAAGCTCTGATCACCAGGATATTCCACCCCGTGTGCATTGGATTTTAATGTCCACAAATTTCTAGTTTTGCTATCAAAGTAAAATTTTATGCCCAAGTTTTCTTTACAGCAAATTGTATCCCTTAAGACAAGCCCAAAAATTAAGCATGAAAGATCTACCAGCCAGCCCTTTTTTCTTTAATATTCTCACTGCTCTATGAATCTGTTTCCCTCCTAAACACTTCTACCTTCCATGTATCTCCTTTCCAATGATGGCTCCTCCCCATAACTACCCCCACACACACACACACACACACACAGACAGACACCATCTCTCTAAAGAGTAAGCTAAAATGCTTGGGGAAATTAAAAAAAAGAAAAACTTTAACCAAAAAGTTTATATAACTATTAAATATGAATATACAAAACATTACAATGTAATCAGGTAAATTTGCAAACAATTTACAGCCCTGCTTAGTTGTATCTTGATCAGATCATTTTTAAAAATTTAACTTTTGTTTTTGAGCACATATTTCTACCCCATCTAAAGCAAATGGCTATTAGAATACCTATTTTCCTGTTCCTATTTTTAAGTTCTCTAGTACGTCGCTGCCTAACGATTGTGTATGTCAGGAAAAGTTTATTTTCTAATAAAAAAATTTCTTGTTGAAAAAACGAACAAATATTGCCAGCTGTGCAATAACCATGGGGCAGAGTATCACAATAGTATCATCTTAGTCATTTGATCTGGTTTACTGAAAACCCCTTATAAATCAGTTATTGTCAGCCCCAAAAGACATTAGGACAGGGTTTAATTGAGATCATTTAAATACAATTTTTTTAATAGTTGGGAGGGTGGGAATACACACGCATACAAACTCACTAAAATATAAGCATTCGTTCTAAGATGGCTTCAAATTTAAAATAAATTAACCATGGAACAGATGATACTACTTTACATCAATTTTCCTTAGGGCAACTGATAGACTGTGTTGATGCAAGCCATTGTACTCGTTTCATCGAAAAATTAAACTAAATGTATGTGGAAAAAGAACTTTAAAAATTTTCATTTCATATTTGTTCCTTTTTCTCGGGGTAGGTACAGGGAGGGAGTGAAACAATATATATATTATATATATATATATATATTTTTTTTTTTTATTACACTTTTTTTTCTTTAAGGCAACTAGCAGTATAGTGTATTGAGGATGCTAGCAATTCTATTTCAGAAAAGATAAGTTTTAAATGCATGTGGGAAAAAACTGAGGGGTATGAGGGTTTTGGGGGGAGGAGGATTATTTTTGCTTTTTCATTTAATTTCATTTTTTTCAAAAAAAAAAATCGCAGATTTCTCCTTGTCGCTGGGCAGGGTTGTCGTCCATGATGGCAGGAGCGGTCCTATTTTGCTGATGAGGGCGTTCTTGAGGCGAATGTTCCACAGCGCAGAGATCTGAACATTCAAAAAAAGATGTAAGGGCGTTGATAATTATGTGCTCTGTATTTTTTCAATTATTTCAACTACCACTCACCTATTCCAGTATTTTATTTATATTTCATGTTTTTAACCCAACTGATCACAAAAGCCGTATCAAGGTTGTCACCTCAGTCAGTTTCAGTGGCTCTAGTATACTCCAAGTACAAAACCAACACTGCCTTATCCTTTGTTATTCAGATTTGTTAATCTACAGAGAAAAAAACAACATTTTATTTATTTCATTCCTTTAAGCTAAAAAAGCAGGCTGCACTTGGGACCCCAGCCCTTATTATTACTGAGTGACACACTCTGAAAATCTATAAAGAAATATGCTGCGACTTGAACGCAATTTTTATAGCTCTGACATTATCTTTAAGGATATCCCCTTTAAAAAGATTAGGATTCTGAAACAATGTTTTATAAACTTATAGTTAAAAAGAAAAATCGGGTTTAATATTTCATTTTTTCATATTTATTTTTTAAAATTATATAAATGTTTGATCCAAGGGATCTTAACATTCGGCATAAAAAATATGTTCCACGTTAAACACAGGACCTCAAAAAGACCGAAAGTCAAAATACACGACCAAAACGCACATATAGTAACGAGACAAACCTGAACAAAAATTCAAATAATACTCACGCACATAGACAAACCAAACAGTAAAACAGACCAGACAATAGACATGGAGACGAATACACACACTGACATAACACTTAAAGACATTACATAAATATGGTTCTCACATGCTCTGTGAATGCAGCGGGGCCCAACGAAGACTATTATCTGGGTTCGAATCCAAGCCAAATCGAACCACCTTCCTCTTCTTTGCAACAGGCGGGTGGGGTTTCTGTGGTGCCGCTTTTCATGATAGTCGTCCAGTCTCATGACACCTGCAAATTTTATGATTTAATTTTTGTTTTATTTATTTATTAATTTATTTAATAGATATTTATTAATTTATTTCGAGGATAGTGGAATAAGCACTCATGTGCTTTTACATCCCGTCCCCGTGTGTATGCAGTTTCGTCATCCGTTCTCACTGGCACCCGGTGGCCAAATCTTCCTTAAAGCGGAACGGGCTTTAATGTGTGTGCAAGATGTTCTGCGTGCGTTCGCACACGGGACCTCAGTTTATAGTCTCATCCGAAGCTAGGAACAAGTTGGTTCAGGATGTGAGGCAATGTTCTTGGCACTCGATTCCAGTGCATATAAACAGTAAGCATAACTGTTGAATCAATGTCATGCAAGTTTCCTATCTAAATGTTACAACCAAATGATCTCAACATACTCATGGATCAAGTTTATAAATCTTTTTAAAAAGACAAAGCCACGGCAAATTGATGTGCTTTTCATAAGAAACTATTGAAGACTAATTAACGGACTTGTCTTAATAATTTTAGAATCAAAGAAATAATTAGACTTTTAAAAAATACAAAGTGGAACGTCTTTTAAGATAACACTCTTTACTTTAATCCTGCTGCCAAGGCAATGACAGACAAAATTTATTCTATATTTAAAAAGTCATGTCATACCGACATTACAGCCATATCAATATTTGACATTTGATTATTTCCGTTGCCGTAGGCCTATATACATGGAATAATACGATACATTAAATATATATTACAGTTATATATCACCCTCGTCACAACGAGTTCACTGAGCTTTACATTTACATATATATATATATATATATATTATATATATATATATATATATATATATATATATATATATATATATATATATATATATATATATATGTGTGTGTGTGTGTGTGTGTGTGTGTGTGTGTGTGTGTGTGTGCAAAATTATTAATCGTGTTTTTAACTAAATCTAAAATATAGTAGTATATACTTACAAGTTAGGTCTTGATGACGGAGTTGTTCTTTGAAGTGACATCTTGATGGAAGAAAATGTTCTGGTCTTGATGGAAGAGAACTGTCTGGTCTTGATGGTTGGGAATCTTCTAGTCTTTATAAAAAGGAATTTTCTGGTCTCGATGGAATAAAGTTTTGTGATCTTTATAGAAGGGAATTTTCTGGTCCTGATGGAATAAAATGTTATGGGCTTTATAGAAGGGAAATTTCTGGTCTTGATGGAATAAAATTTTATGGTCTTTATGGAGGGGAATTTTCTGGTCTCTGACAAAATTATTTTGTCTGGTCTTTATAGAAGGGAATTTTCTTGTCTTGATGGAAGATTAGTGCCTACATCTTGATGGTCGGGCATTTTCTGGTCTTGAGTGTTGTCTGGTCTTGAGGAAGGAGTGTTGTCTGGTCTTGATAGAGTTCCCGGGTCTTGTTGCCCGAAGCGAAGTCCCCAGATGATGGCATAAGTACAAGGGGAAACAGTGCTAGTAAAACTGCCATGTGCTGAGCATAACTTTAGCTTTAGTGCTTCAGATTAACAACAAAAAAGCAAGATTTTTTTTAAAAAGCTTACAGGAATACGAGGGAGTCACCCAGTCACTTCACTCCCACAATAATATTAACCCACGCGTCCAATAGTTTGACACGTCTTCAGGGCCAGATCCGACTGACCAGCCGTTTACGGTCTCTCAAGGATAGACTTTCCGACAGGTTTTTAAGTCACGGTTGTCTTCACTGACGTAGGGAAGAAGGCTTCTACTCAACACTGCCAGTACCTTCAGAGATGTTTTCAGGACACCATGATCACTGTCACCATGATTGCTCCCCGTTTATTTCTTTGCTGCATAACTTTTTCGGTTTATATTGTTTATGAGATTTGTTTATGTTTTTCTAGGGGGTGGGGGTGGTTAAGTATGTTTTTTTTATGTTTAAGGGGATAGTGTAGTCTTTTTCTTAGTTTAATACTTTTATTTCATTGTAGGTTTTCATAATTTATTTTTTCTTTTAGTTTCGTTTTGGTCTCTTTTATTGTTTTATTAGGCTACACCGATTCATGGTTTTATAGACGTTTGTTCCCTCTCTCTTTTTTTTTAAAAACTATTTCGATTTGCTTTGGTTTATTTTTTATATGGTTTAGTTTTCTTCACAGTTTGGTTTAGTTTTATCCACGTTTTAGTTTGATTTAGTTATATATGGTTTAGTTTCACTCGCGGTTTAGCTTGTTTATATGGTTTAGTTTCATTCGCGGTTTAGCTTGTTTATATGGTTTAGTTTCATTCGCGGTTTAGCTTGTTTATATGGTTTAGTTTCATTCGCGGTTTAGCTTGTTTATATAGTTTAGTTTCATTCGCGGTTTAGCTTGTTTATATGGTTTAGTTTCATTCGCGGTTTAGCTTGTTTATATGGTTTAGTTTTATTCGCAATTGAGTTTGTTTCGGTTTGGTTTAGTTTTATTCACGGCTTGGTTCAGTTTATTTCGGTGTAATTTAGTTTATTGGCGATTTGGTTTAGTTTTATTCACGTTTTGTTAAGTTTTATATAGTTTTGTTTATTTTCGATTTGGTTTAGTTGATTTCGGTTTGGTTCGCATTTACTTGGTTTAGTTTTATTACGGATTGGTTTAATACAGGGTTTCAGTTTAGGTTTGGTTTTAAGAGTTTTACTTTCGTTATATTTTATTCAGGGAACGCCATTTTATTTTTGGTTAAAGTTTGTAGTTTTTTTTCGAACTGGTTTATTCATTAATTTATCCTATTTTATTTTAAAATCCTGATTTTATTTGTTTTATTTTAAAGTCCCTTTTATTTTTCTAATATTAAAGGATTAAAATCTTTTTTTACGTCAGTTTAGTCACTTTTTTCCTAGCCGGGGATGTTGGAGCAATCTGGTGTCCAGTGATCATGTTAAGGTAACTGGCAGGTCGTTCAGTAGCCATGAAGCATTCTCTGATGCCGAAGAAGCAAAAAAATCAGAACAGAAAATGTAAGGAGTGAGATTTCACGATACGAATTTCTTCTTCTTTTTTTGGTGATAAAATGTTCGTAATCATATTTGCAAAATTATGACTCGACTCTCCAACCAAACGATTCAAATACGTCGCGAACGTTTTTAAACTCAGCCTTGAAGTGACTGAACAGGCTTTTCGAAAACTTAAAGCTCTAGAATTGAATATCCTCACTCCAAAAAGACCGAGAGGAATGACCATGTATTAACATTTCAGACTGGCTTTAGATACGCGAATGATCATGCTACCACAGTGACAAGTCACTGACGCTGTATCCCCCTATACAAACACTCACACCAAGTTCTCTGATCAGAAGTTTCAGGGGTGTTGAGCGATATCTGGAGACAAGCACGTGGAGAGGACTGTGTCACACCTCTGAAAAAGTATCTAATATTCCTGAGAATCCTACCCCATAAATTCCCCCCCCCTCTTTAGCTATCCATTACGGTTTTAACGTGTCTGCAATATGCTCTGCGCGCGTTCACTCAAATGAACCGCTTTATAGTCTCATCCAAGATTCGGGGTGGGGGGGGGTGGGGGGGGGGGGAGGTGGAGTAGGCGATGATGTAAAATTCAAAAGGAAAATTCCTTCCTCCCGGTGTCTGGATTCATACACACATCTCCGGGCAAAATTCGAAGACGTTTCAAGAAGTCTTTAAATAAATTCAAATATATAACTTAAACGCAGTAATGTACGTATAGCCTGCACATGCTACGCTCTATCACTCGACGCCACATGTTTGTGTTTGTGTGTTGTGTGTGTGTGTGTGTGTGTGTGTGTGTGTGTGCGCGCGCGCGCGCGCGCGTGGATGTGCCCGCGTGCGTGCGTGCGAGTGTGTGATGACTGCAATAATCAGGATTTATTCTGGACAAGCATGTACTGGTCACTAAACTGTCCATTTCGGCGATAAAGTAATAACTAATGAAAAAAACACACACTAATACAGGTCAACGCTGAGAGTGTGTGTGTGTGTGTGTGTGTGTGTGTGTGTGTGTGGGGTGTGTGTGTGTGTGTGTGTGTGTGTGTGGTGTGTGAGTGTGTATGTGTGTGTGTGTGAGTGTATGTGTTTGTGTATGTGTGTGCGAGTGTGAATGTGTGTGTGTATGTGTTTGAGAGTGTGTGTGTGTGTGTGTGTGTGCGCGCACACGTGCATGTGTGTGTATATGTGTGCGTGCATGCGTGAATACGCGTGTGTGTGCATGCGTATTTGCGTGCATGTGTGTGCGTGCGTGCATACGCGCGCGCGTGTGTGTGTGTTTTGTGTGTGTGTGTTTGTGTGTGTGTGTGTGTGTGTGTGTGTGTGTGTGTGTGTGTGTGTGTGTGTGCGTGCGTGAACTGAATCGTGTTTCCAGTTGAAAAAACAACAACAAACAAGCAAATAGCTAAAAAGTAGCAGAAAAATCGAAGAGTAACCCTTTCTTAGTAAAGCTGGATGGCATCTTTTGATTTAGTCGCCAAAAGAACAAAGTATTGCATTTATTTTTAAATAACCAAAACTGAATTATGTTTATGCTAGTAGGGTCAACGAAACACCAGCACTACAGCTGAAACGAAAGGGCGGGAAGGGGTGGGACGGACGAATAAATAAGATGCAGAGAAGTATCTATCCTCTACGTCCTCCCTACACTCAAGTTCACAATGTTTTCTTTCAATAAAAAAAAGATAAGCAATGATATAAAAAAGATTTCCAACTGAATCCATCTCTTGCATTCCGACGACTCTAGGGTTTACTCTCTATTTAGACAATCTAGATTCTCGACACGTAAACACTGGGAAAGAGGGAAGATAACACAAAGCTTGGTGGTAAAAAAAAAGAAGTGAATTTCAACGAGAAAAAGCTTTACAACTTTGCGCCAGCAAAGATGTATGAAAATCAAACAATACGTTATTTCCACGCTACATTTTTCTGGTTAGCTAAAAATCAGGGGGAGCGGGAGGGTCTGCGTAAAGTATTAGTGTTGGAGTCTGCGACGAAAGGGCATGGGTGGAATAGCTTGTGCTTACAACATGAAACTCTTGAATTCAGTTAAGTGTCCCAACGATTTCCGAATGAGTTAAGAAAAAAAATATAGTAACAAGATTCGAAGCACGCAAAATTTTGCCCCACCTAATGACCTATACAACGTCGTTGTGCAAGCAGGTGTTGTAAAAAAAAAGAAAGAAAAAAAAAGAAGAAAAAGCCTATAACAGTCCTCATTTCTCATGTCTTGATTTCAAATATGGACCCGGTCGCATACGCAAAAATCTCACAATTGGTAACTGTGGCAGCTCTTGTTCAGGAACGAAACAAAAACCCCAAACAAAACATACCTAAATGATTACGAATAATAAACTGGAATGATAAAAATGACTTACCCAAGGCCTCACCTTAAAACTGCAGGGAGCGAACACGAAGCGTCTTGACCTGCTGTCGGCATACAATGTGGTTCAGTGACTGTCACCGGAACAGTGAAGAGCGCAGGTGCAGTGAGTCAGCGCCCTCTGTGGGTGAACAGAAATTATTTATTTCCCACGTGCATCACAGATCATCAGAATTTGACTGGAGAAGACCTTACCTCCCCTGTCCTGAGGCCAATGTACAGAAGAAGTGTGAAGTTTGATTCTCCCCTCCTCCCCCCCCCCCTCTCTCTTTCTCTGTCTCTATCTGAATCACTCTGTCTCTCTGTCTCTGTCCCTGTCTCTCTCTCTGTCTCTCTGTCTCTCTCTCTGTCTCTCTCTCTTTGTCTCTGTCTATCTGTATGTATGTATGTATGTATGTATGTATGTATGTATGTATGTATGTATGTATGTATGTATGTATGTATGTATGTATGTATGTATGTGTCTGATTTGATTTATTCTTCTTTTATATCGAGGATAATGGAATAAGCACTCTTGTGCTTTTTTACATCCAGTCCCCGTGTGTATGCAGTTTTGTAAATGTCATGTTCCCACCGGCACACGATGGCCTACTCTTACGAAAAGCGGAACAGGATTTAACGTGTGCGCAATATGTTCTGCGTGCGTTCGCACACGGGGCCTCGGTTTAAAGTCTCATCCGAAGGATGAAATCTCTCTCTCTCTCTCTCTCTCTCTCTCTCTCTCTCCTCTCTCTCTCTCTCTCCTCTCTCTCTCTCTCTCTCTCTCTCTCTCTCTCTCTCTCTCTCTCTCTCTCTCTCCTCTCTCTCTCTCAACCGCCCCCCCCCCCCCTCTCTCTCTCTGCTCGTCTTTTGCTTTTCTTGTTTATGCACTATTTCACAGTACGAAAATAAAACAAATACTTTACCGGTTATATCTCTGTGTCTGCCTCTTTCTTGTCTTTCTCTGTCTTGTTCAATTCCGTCTGTCTGTTTTTGTTATTTTTTTTTCTGAAATCTGACTTAATTATTGTTTGTGAAATGTGCACAATGTTTCTTATTTTCAACAACATTTATTTACAAGTTTATTGATAAAAGGAGAGAAGAGAACAGGGATACATGCATACATTACCATGTATTTACATTAGGCGTCTCGTCTAATATCACAATTTGAGAATAGACGTTAAAAGGAATTTGAACATCAGACGTATTGACTTTGAACACAGATACAGATAGATAGAGAACTGGAACTGTTGAGAGAGAGAGAGAGAGAGAGAGAGAGAGAGAGAGAGAGAGAGAGAGAGAGAGAGAGAGAGAGAGAGAGAGAGAGAGAGAGAGAGAGAGAGAGAGAGAGAGAGAGAGAGAGCACCCAAGAGGAGAACGACGACCATGAAATCACCAGCAGCAATAACAACACATCACCAACCAGCAACAACAACATACACAGTGGATCGGTGGTCTAGAGGTAAAGCGCCTGCCTAGAAATCGTAAAGTCTGAGACGGAATGTGTGGTGGTTTGAATCGCGTTTGGACCCAAAACGTTTCTCCCATCCGTGTGACCATAAGTGGTGGTCTGGGTGCTAGTCTTTCTGATGAGACGATAAACCGAGGTCCTGTGTAAAGCATATTATTATTTTAGCGCAAGTTAAAGAACTCACGGCAACAAGAGGGTTGTCCTTGGCAAAATTCTTTAGAAAAGTGCCACTCTGATAGGAAAACAAAAATTGATACAGCTGTTGACAGGAAAAAAAGAACAAAAATGGGTAGGCGCTACAGAAACATAAATAAAAACATATACACAACACAAACACAATGCAAACATCACCAACAAAGCTTTCCCCAGTAACTATTTTCCTCAACACCACCATCAATCCCTCTTTCTGTGCTGTCATTCAGGATTATTCCCTCAACATCTACCTCCGGCAGAGGTGGATCGATCCCCGCCTGCAGTTCATCAACTACTCCCGGGCAGAGTGGCTGGAGCTGGACACCAAAATCATGCGCAAGGTCTGGGTGCCCGACACCTTCTTCCGCAACGAAAAAAAGGGCGCGTTTCATGACGTCACGGTGCCCAACCGCCTGATGCATCTGTACCGGAACGGCACCATTTATTACAGCATGAGGTAAGTCTCTCTCTCTCTCGGTATCCTAGTGGTCAGAACATTGCGCTGGCAATTTGACGACCCGAGTTCGAGTCCAGTCGAGGAGATTTTTCTCCTGGAGTTAACATCAGTGCTGACTCCACTCCGCCCAAAAGTCCTTTGGATGAGACATTAAATCGAGGCCCCGTGTGCGAACGCACGCAGAACATCTTGCGCACACGTTAAATCTTATTCCGCTTTTCGTAAGATGTGCCGATCAGATGACATTTACAGGACTGGATGTAAAAAAAGCTCAAAAGTGTTTATTCCACCATCATCAATATAAAAGAATAAATTAAATCAAATCAATCAATCAACCAATCAAATCTGTCTGAGTGTCTGCTTGATTGTAGCGAAATGCAGATATTTGGTCTACCACGCCTCTGTACATCTTCTCGGGGACGACAGCGCCGTCAAACAGTAAGAATGAAATGAGGCTGCTTAAGTACTACATTTTATTGCTACGGGCAGAGTGCATGTCACAGACGGCTTTCGATCACCCCCCAACGATACAGAACGTTGCACAATTCACAGGTGTGGATCTAAATTTAGATCCACGACGCTGCGATTGGCAGTTCTGATCGCATGGGAAGTAATCTAATTACCGCCCCGTCACATATCTATCTATCTATCTATCTATCTATCTATCTATCTATCTATCTATCTATCTATCTATCTATCTATTCCCCCTTTTATGTATAGATAATAATGAGTGCAAAGGAATCCTCTTGTGAGGTTAGGATAACGATTGTTGTCGTCGTTGTTGTTGTTGCTGCTGTTTTCTTTTTTCTGTTTTGTTGGTACTGAGCGGTGGTTAGGATTATGATGCAGAAGTAGAGAGAGAGAGAGAGAGAGAAGAGAGAGAGAGAGAGAGAGAGAGAGAGAGAGAGAGAGAGAGAGAGAGAGAGAGAGAGACAGAGACAGAGACAGAGAGAGTGTGTGTGTGTGTCTGCGCGCTCAAGTGCACGCGCGCGTACTTGCGTATGCAAGTGTACGTCTGTGTATACGCAAATGTGTGTTGTCTGTTAGCTCAGTCTCGCGCACCATTGATCGTATAATTATCTCTTTCAATGTAGCACCTACTTTTATCTACACGGTTGGCTGGTTAGTTAGTGGAATACCACAAAACAACTATAGTTAGAAAAAAGTACACAGACATTTTGTCCAGACTTCTTGGCTCTAGAAGCGGTCGCAAGGTGATCATCAGGATCAGCAGCCGTACAGATGGGGATGAGGGAGGGAGAGAGAGGAGTGATTCAGTGTGAGCAGTTGATGTGAGGTGGGGACGGGATAGCTCAGTGGTCAGAGTATTCGCTGTACCAAATCTATGGTTAAGCAGTATTGAGCGTGGTTACCATTTGGATGGGTGACCGTTTGCGCGCCTTGGTTTTAGTACAGTCTCCCAGTTCACCCAGCTGTAAGTACGTACCTGCCCTCTTAAGGGTCAGGGAAAGTAAAGCGGCGAGGGAGAGATGAGCGCCGCCCTCAATATGTTGGCTCCTGGAGAAGCTGAGGTCTCTGATACCTCGCTCTTCTACGACGACATAAGTTACGGGATAACTTTACCTTTACCTTCTGTTGATATGATACTGATTATTTACACAGCTGTTACTGAAGACTGCGCTGGGCCTGACTTGTCAGGCGCTTAACGGCACCGTGACGCATTTTCGCTCATATAACAGACAACAATAGTTGCTGTCTCAGTGTTTGACAAAGAAGAAGTATCGCATTCTACTGTATCGTTTATATTGCGGTGTATTTTATTTTAATCGGTGGGAAACTTGAAAAATTGTTTCCCTGGGAAATCACTATCGCCGTGGAGTGTCAATCATTTACTGGTGACTTAATTTTGCATTTTTATTTTTGTCTGCCTCTGCCTGTCTTTGTTTACCAAGAATGGTGGGACAAACGCTGCTGTTCACTACCGTTTCAATTTTTTTTTTTTATTGGCACACATATGCATTACAAAACAACGCTCGATGCTTTGTCTACACCACAATGGTCTTCTTTTCCCATCTGCACAAGTAAGACCTGCCTTTGATGGGACTCGAACCCACGTTTCATAAAGTTTTAGTCCGGAGCAATGGCCACATTGCTACGGCGATGCATCGGAAGCAATACGATTTGCAAACTTTTCTTTGTTATTTGTTTTGTTTGGAACCCTGGCATCAATTTAGTTCTGTGGAGAAGTAGGAGGCATTTGTCTGTGTAGCGTTTGAAACGGAGTAACCGAGAATTAAGCGAGCAGAGGAAAGCTGGAAAGGGGGATGGGGGAGGTTGAGAGTGGGAAGGCGGGGGAAGGGAAGGTTGATAAGAGGGGTGGACTGATGAAAGAGGGCGGGGGAAGGGGCAACTAAAGTGCAACAAAGTTGCCATCTGTTGGGAAATCTCAACATTTACGTTACAGAAACGAAACAAAAAGAAGGAAAAGAAAATATTCGTCTTGGAAAGATATTGGATCTCTGCTTGCAAGTTTTTTTTGTCCTTGTTTGTTTTGAGTAGAGAGAGAGAGAGAGAGAGAGAGAGAGAGGAGAGAGAGAGAGAGAGAGAGAGAGAGAGAGAGAGAGAGAGAGAGAGAGAGAGAGAGAGAGAGAGAGAGAGAGAGAGGAGCAAAGCAATGCAAAGCAAAGCAATGCAGAACAATTCTACATTCATATGTCAGCAAACAGTCAAAAAAACTTGAGAAAAGACTGAACAAAAAAAAATGTTCATTTACACACACAATAAAGCCCAAGGTTCTTAATTAATTAAGTGATGATGTGCACTTCAGTTCATCCACTTAACTCAATGGATATTGCTACGTGTGCTTCGATAATGATCAATGTTCCCTCCAGACTAGCTTCAGGGCGTTCTGCTGTTAGTTGTAGAACACTGCATTCCAAAGCGACTGGTGGAAAGAACTACCCTCCGGCAATGCTCACTGCCTGTGCAATCTCTGATTACTGTATAATGTGCTGTCATAAGCATGCATCTGCCTCGGTCTAGTGCTATCTAGCCTGAGCGCAAACTACGTGTATAAGACTAGATAAGGCCATCATGAAAATGAATGATGATATATAATGCACCTGCATGCATGAGTGATCGAGTGTGTGTGTCTGGGAGCACGCAAGATAACAGCATTACTGATAATATAACATGAGCCATGAATTCAGCTTTTTTTCTTTTGTTTTCTGGCATTCTGTTGCTGGAAACATAATAACTAATAGCAGAAGAAAAAAACACACGAAAAACACAAAACAAAGCACAACAAACAAACAAAAACATGCATGAAAACTACAGATTGTATGAGTTATTGGGTTGGAGTTAATAGAGTGACTCTGTGTGTGCGTGTATTAGTGTGTGTGTGTGTGTGTGTGTGTGTGTGTGTGTGTGTGTGTGTGTGTGTGTGTGTGTGTGTGTGTGTGTGTGTAAGTGTGCGTTCATGTATATGCGTGTGCATGTGCCCGTGCGTGCATGTGTGTGCATGCGTGTATGTGTGTGTGTGTGTGTGTGTGTGTGTGTGTGTGTGTGTGTGTGTGTGTGTGTGTGTGTGTGTGTGTGTGTGTGCGTGTGTGTAGATAAGTAAACTCAAACAGTTAGCTTTTAACTTATGGCTTTGTTTTTGCATTTGTTTGTTACCATAAATTTTGAACTACTTGCTTATTTGTTTATGATTAAATATTGCTGCTGCTGTTGCTGCTGCTGCGCGCGCACGTTTATGTGTGTGTGTGTGTGTGTGTGTGTGTGTGTGTGTGTGTGTGTGTGTGTGTGTGTGTGTGTGTGTGTGTGTGTGTGTGGATGTGTGTGGATGTGTGTGGATGCGTGTGAAAATGTGTTCGTATAATTAGTGTGTGAGCGACATGTGAAGTATGTGTCTTTGTGTGTGTGCCAGACGTGTATGTGTGTGTGTGTATGTGTGTGTGTGTGTATGTGTGTGTGTATGAGTGAGTGAGTGTGTGTGTGTGTGTGTGTGTGTGTGTGTGTGGTGTGTGTGTGTGTGTTTGCTAGTTTGATTAAAAGATAAGGTTTGCAAGCAGTAATAAAGTTACTTCAGAGATTTCTGTTCTGATTTGTATTTGTATTGTTTCTTTTTTTTCGCAGTCTCTGTTTCCACAGTAGTGAACTGATAAATTACAGCTTAATTAAACTTTGGAGATTTTTGTGATTTTTTCTGATGTGTGTGGGTGTATGTGTGTCTGTATGTGTGTATTTATGTGTGTGTCAGTGTGTCTGGGTGTTTGTGTGTGTGTGTGTGTTCACGTGTGCGTGTGTGTATGTGTTTGTGTGGGTGTGTTCATGTGTATGTCAGTGTGACTGTGTTTGTGTGTGTGTGTGTGTGTGTGTGTGTGTGTGTGTGTGTGTGTGTGTGTGTGTGTGTGTTCACGTGTGTATATGTGTGTGCGTGTGTGCATATGTGTGCGTGAGTGTGTGCATGTGTGTGTGTGCGTGTTTATGTGTGTGAGTGTGTGCATGTGCGTGAGTGTGTGAACGGATATGTTTGTGCATATGTGTGTTTATGTGTTCCTAAGTGATAACTGATAATGGCAAATTATAATGAAATGACAAAAATAATCTGGGTTCCATGTTTGCTTCTTTTTTTGGTTCGTTTGTTTTGATTTGGATTATTTCTCTTTTTGTATTTTTGTTGTGTTTTCCTCCCGCCTACATGCATACTAGTAAGCAAATAAATGATTTCTTAATTAATAACGTGGTGTAGATTTTCTGTCTCTGTTACACACGGACACACACACACACACACAGAGGCACACACAGACAAACACACACAGACACACATACACACAGACAAACACACATATTACATTCACATCCTCACACACCCACCAACCCACCCACCCACCCACCCACATACACATACACAAAAACCAAACACACACATACACACACAACACACACACACACACACACACACACACACACACACACACACACACAAAACACACACACACACACACACACACGCACACACACACACACCCTCCACACACACACACACACACACACACACACACCACACACACATACCCACACTCACACACAAACACACACACACACACACACACCAACCAGCCAACCCCCACCCCCCCACTCAATCCCCCCCCCCACACACACACACTCACACACACACCCCGACCGAACAACCAACTGACAGACCAACAGAAATGCACCCTCCGTTATTATAATAGTCTTCCCAAATAAATAGGTGGCAATGGTCAATGTATTCAGCGCCTTAAGCACTCCTGCAGTTATCATCAGCTTCCACACTGCACGGACCTGACCTGCTGATAAGTCACACACAGCAAGAGGCCGAGTGGTGGGGTGCCATGACAAATGGTTCTGCGTTCCATTCTACCTAGCACACCCCTGCTCTTATACACTCTCTAACCCTACCGTCATGATAAGCATCTTAGCATGTGGAGGATTTGAACATTTATCAAAGTCACACAAACAGATAATGTCAGTGTATGTGTGTGCGTGTGAGCGCGTCGGCAGGCAGGCAGGCAGGAAGGCAGGCAGGCAGGCAGTGTGTGTGTGTGTGTGTGTGTGTTGTGTGTGTGTGTGTGTGTGTGTGTGTGAGTATGTTTGTCTGTCTGTCTGTCTGTATGTGTCTGTGTGAGCGTGTCTGTGTCTGTGTGTCTGCGTGTCTGTGTTTGTTTTCACGTCAGCAGAGAAGATATTCTTTCACTTATATTTATTTCCAGTGCTAAACTGTACACCTCTAGCTCCGCTGCCCTGATATGTGATGGCAGGTGTGTTTAGTAGACTATGAAGATGTGTTACCTAAAGTAAAATGATAATAATACAAAATTAGGTGGTGGACTAGAGCCCCACTGGAGTCTTCTGGTGTTTTTCCTACTTTAGCCAGTTTGCAAACAGACGTGTTTGCCTCTGGACTTTCGTTTGTACCTTCATATTGACTTATCCAGTAGTCTTGTAGACGGTTGGGGGACCACTAAAGGTTTTGCAACCAGCTTCCTCATGAGTAGGGGAAGAAGTCTGTGGTGTCATGTGTGTGTAGAATCACAACAAGCTATTCTGAATACCATCAATTTAACCTATCAGCAGTGCAAGGTTTTTTTTTTCCTGAGTGCTGGCCTTGCAAAGGCCTAAGAACAATAAACACCCAATGAAAATCTGGCCTGCAAGATACGGATGCATTAAGAGAGTGGGTATGGCTGGGGTGGTGAGATGCGAATGTACGGCATGGGAACAGCAGGATACATACTCACAGAAGTTAAAGCAGCAAGAGTACAAAGTATATTTTAACAATCACCTCATGCCTGGAAATCAAAATAGTTGACAGTTGATGTTCAACGTTGTGACAGCCTTGCTTTCAGGTAAACTTACTATTAAAATCAAAGTGTTACGTGTGAGGTTTATATACCGGGCATCTGAGATTGCCTAAGGCTTATACCCTTAAATATATGAGATCAAATAAAATGTCCTTTATATGAAGATAATGAATAAACAGTCATGTGCTTTCTAAATAGTTCAGTCGATCTTACCAGGGATGACATCAAGAAATCAAACAGCAATCCTTTACACACACACAACTTTGACTTTGACACACACACACACACGCACGCACGCAAACACACAAAAATAAACAGACAAGCAAAACAAAAACAAACTTAAACTAACACCACAAGAACAGAGAGAGAGAGAGAGAGAGAGGGGGGGGGGGGGGGGGGGGGGGGGGGCTGCAGACAGAGAGGCAGGCAGACAGACAGACAGACCAGTGCACACAACAACGTTGTATCCTATCTCTATGTCATCGGAGGAATTGAAGTAGAAAGCGATAATTATTATCAGCACGTACTGCCTTGAAACGAGAGGGCTTGCTGTGTGGGTGGGGAGAGAGAGAGAGATCAGTTCTATAAACCCCTGCAATGCACTCTACTGTCTAATCTTCGGGTGATCGGAGGAGTTGTAGTGTTGTGTAAAGTTAGAGATAGTATCTACATGTACTACAACGTTGAGAAGCCAGGGCTTGCTGAAGCATGGAGAAGTAGAAGAATTGTGAAGAAGTACGAAGAAGAATAGAAACAAAAATTGCGAAGAAGGATTGTGGAGAAGAAGAATTGTGAAGAAGATGAATGCAAACAAAAATTGCGAAGACACCTCAGGTGGGTGACTCACTCAGTCTGACTCCCCCCACTGAGGTAATATTGTTGTTAGTAGGGGACTTAGTAGGTGGTGTCCTGCGTATATTAGCTTAGAACAGGCACCACTAAACACCACCAAAGTGACCCAGCAGCAGTGCAGGGCTCCTTTGACTGGTGGACTCACGGCGGCCTGTTATTGATGGGCTCCCTGTGGATTCACCTTGGGGATGAGACACAAATCTGGGTATGGTTGGGGTGGAGGGATTGAAATGAACGGCACGGGAACAGTAGGACGTGGACGTAAATGAAATAACAATAAAATGCGAAGCAAAAAGACATGGCAGTTGTAGGGTGTACGTGTACACCTGTCCCTTTATCTGTAACAGTTTCTAAAGCTAGTTAATTGTTACATACACGGCATCCTCCCCTGTCTCCCTGTATTGTGGCCAGCAGCTTGGCGGTTAGATGAGATAATCGGACAATTATGTTGGAACCTTAAAGCAATAAACCAATGCCGAGTTCTTTGTTTGATGATATTTTAAGTGTGTATGTACGTTTCCGACTTATCTGTCTGCACGTATATCAGTATGGAGATACATAATTTCCCATCTCTGTACAGCACCTCGGGTATGACAGCAGTCAGCAAGTTAAGATGTGACCTCTAACAAGGAGTTGAATAAATACTACTGTATACCATAAAGGCAAAGTGTGTACAACAAGGAGTTTGGACCACCACCCAATGAAACAGAGCATCGCACAATTCACAGGTGTCCCAAAACACATTGCTGGTATTGCCGTGCTCCGATCTCATGGGAGATAATCTACTTACCACCCCTTTACATATGTATGTATGTATGTATGTATGTATGTATGTATGTATGTATGTATGTATGTATGTATGTATGTATGTATGTATGTATGTATGTATGTATGTATGTATGTATGTATGTATGTCGGACTCTGTCATAAAAGTTTACGTACGCGAACAAATTTTGCCCACCAATAAGGTAGCCGCTTTCACACCTCAGGATATCAGAATATAAATCCTGGATAAAACTTAAACAATTATTGTTACTATGTTTCAGGTTATCTGTGACCCTGTCGTGTCACATGCGACTACACAAGTATCCACTGGACAAGCAGAGGTGTCCGATACTCATTGCAAGCTGTGAGTGATGCCAGGCTTTTAAAAAAAAATTACCCTGTCGTGGTAAATCATACCGTAGATGAGAGAGAGAGAGAGAGAGAGAGAGAGAGAGAGAGAGAGAGAGAGAGAGAGAGAGAGAGAGAGAGAGAGGAATATATCATGAAATGCACATCTCCCAAGGGAAATAAGTCATTGTATGGAAAATAAATTCAATCACTATGTATGTGTTTGTGTGCGTAATGTAAACCCACCTTCTAATGCCGACATTATTTACGAACAAGATGTTCTGATCATTATAAATATGTGACGCTCCACCACATAATGAGACGGAGTGCACCTGAGGTCAATTTTAAGTTATTGACATGTTATTAATGTGCAATAAAGTGGCTATCAAATACAAAAAGCAGATTGAAAATCGGACAATTCTGTGCAACATTATTACAAATTGAAATGATAGACTACAGGATGGGGCAAAATGAGAAACGTGCAAGTTTATTTTAGTAACAGGTTGTCAGAATGAGTGCTTTGGTATTTTCAAAACACATTTAAAAGCAAAAGGAATAAGAATTATGCCTTGATATTTCATTATAAGGTAAATAAACAGATCTAGTTTAATAATCAATCAAAATCTCAAAATTGACAACTTGACCCCCACCTGCCTTTAAAGGCTCCTAGCGCAAAATTGTGTAATGTGCTAAGCGACTCATTTCGTGGTGGAGCGTCACATATGTCCTCTTATTTTTCTGATCACTCTTTTGTCAAATCAATTCATTATTTCTTGGCCCATGCCAAAATATTACCATTTATTTGTGTTAGCCAAGAAACCATTCCACAAGCAAAGTATCTCACTCAGTGTACACTTTCAGTATCACAATGGTTCCTATGTGTGATAGAATGAAACAGAGTGCAACATTCTGGGTGACTGCCAGGGTGTGTTAAACAGGGAACGTGCAACAACATTATGTTTATTTTTCTCCATAGCCGTCTCATGTCTTTGCAATCTTTTCAAGTCAATAATAGTGTATTGCCTAGTTCGCCAGCTACAAGACTTGTTTGGTTTTTCTTTCTTTGTATTTTGTTGTTTTATTTGCAAGTTTATCTGTTGTTTTTGAAGCAGAACAGAGAGCTGCCTCTGTGTTTCAGACGGGTACACCATGGAGAACATCATGTATCACTGGATGTCCAAAAATCCCATTGACTTCAACGAGCACATGGAGCTGCCTCAGTACACCATTCAGGATGTGCTCCTGGGAGACTGCACCAAAACTTATAAAGAAAGTGAGCGATCTGTTTTGATTGGCGCGCGTGCGAACTCGAGTGCGTGTGTGTGTGTGTATGTGTGTGTGTGTGTTTGTGTGTGTGTGTTTGTGTGTGTGTGTGCGTGTGTGTGTGCGTGTGCTCGCGCGCGTATGTGTCTGTGTTTTGTGTGTGTGTGTGTGTGGACTTCTCTCTTAACTCCCTGAGATGTCGATGAGGCACTGCATGGAACTTTGGAACTTCTTCTCTTCCTTATTCTTTTTAATCTCCTGCTTTTGCAATTGATCGATTCATATGCCTGTCACTCCGTCTGTGCATACCGTTCTCCCTCCCTCTCTCCCTCTATCCATCTGTCTATCTATCCATCCATGCATCCACTTACCTTTCCATATATCCATTTATTTACTCATCCATCCATCCATCCATCCATCCATCCATCCATCCATCCATCCATCCATCCATCCATCCATCTCTCTTCCCAGATCTATCAACCCCACCTTTTCATCCCACCCACCCACTCATCCATCAATCCATCCACCCACCCACCAATCGTACCCCCCATCCATCCACCCACCCATCCACCCACCCACCCCTCCACCCCACCCATCCCTCCATGTTGCAGTGCAGCACTGTGTGTGTGTGTGTGTGTGTGTGTGTGTGTGTGTGTGTGTGTGTGTGTGTGTGTGTGTGTGTGTATGTGTGTGTGTGTATGCGTGTGTGTGTGTGTGTGT
>CM060321.1:62511907-62514407 GCA_030674155.1 Stramonita haemastoma
TGTGTGTGTATGGTGTAGGTGTAGGCGTGTGTGTGTTTGTGTGTGTGTTTTGTGTGTGTGTGTATGGCTTTTGAGTGGGTTTTGTTGTTGTTGTTGTTGTTGTTGTTGTTTTTTCTCCTTTGGTTGTTTTTGCTGTTATTGTAGTTGCTTGTATTATCTATAGGCACATTTTATTTTAAAACTGTTGAAATCATGTTAGCTAATTAATGTTGGTGAAATGATTGATGTTGTTTTATTTGCTTGTTTGCTTTTTCCCCTTTTCTTTCTTTTGTTGGCTTTATTGTTTGCTAGGGATTTTCTGCCTTGTTTTTTGTTGTTTTTTTTGCTTTGTTTTGTTTTGATTTGATTTTTGTTGTTGTTTTGATTTTTTTTCTTTTCTTTAGATAGATGGCTTGATGGAAAAAAGCAAATCGATGCTTACTCAATGTACCATCTGGAAATAAAAATTTGATTGATTGATTGACACACGCACACGCACACACACACACACACTCACACGCACACGCACACACACACACTCACACGCACACGCACACACACACACTCACTCACACGAACACATGCGCGCGCGCGCGCGCGCGCACACACACACACACACACACACACACACACACACACACACACACACACACACACACACACACACACACACACACACACACACACACACGAGCGCGCGCGCGCGCGCGCGCGTGTGGAACAAAACGAATGTGCCATTGTCAGTGTGAACCCAGTTTCTGCCCTTTTCATCTCTGTGCTCTATTGTTGTTGCAAACACAGGCAGCAAAACCTGAACTCGCCAGCTCAATCTGTTCTCCAGATTAAACTTTTCTTTGTTGTTAATGTTGTTCTTGTTGTTGTTGTTGTTGTTAAAGGGGGGGGTGATGGTGGTAGTGGTTGGTTGTAGTAGTGGAGATGATGGGGATATGGTGGTAATTGTGTTTTTGTGGTTGGTGGTGATAAAGGTAGTGTGATGGTAGTGTCATTTTTGGATGTGGTAATGATATTATTTGGCATTATCAACATTTAATATCAAATATTTTACTGTCTATCATCCCTATGTTTCTTTTTGTGTCCGTTTATTATTTATTATCATTTATCATTTTATTTCGAGGATAATGGAATAAGCACTCATGGGGGGTATTTTACATCCAGTCCCGGTGTGTAAACAGTTTTGGACATGTTGCCATAGGGATACTGAGAATTCTACATAATATCAAGAAACAAAATCACAACTAGGCAATATACATGGAATATGTCAGTAGGTATTTGAACACAATGCCATAAACTGTTTATTTTGTTGCATTTTTCAAATTCTTTAACACGAAGGGGGTCACCCATATTATTTATTGTCTCAGTCCTCTCACCTGAGAGTCCGTATCATTCTGTAAGTTTATACTGTGCCAGACGTTTTTATAAATTGCTGTGTTTTGGGTTTTTTATTTTTAGAAAAGTGCAATATAAGCAGATATTCTCCGTCTTCAGAGGATTTGTTTTTTACTCATTTGATGAAGATTACACGCTGCTGTGCAGAGACAGCGTCAAATATGAAGAGGACCTAAGATTTATTTTTTTATATATTTATTTTATATCACTTTATGTCACAGCAGATTTCTCTGCGGGGAGAGCGCGTCGCCACAAGTGTAGCGCCTACCCATTATTTTTTCCCCCTCAGGGATGGTGTCTAAACACAACACCTGTGTGCATGCTGGTTATATATATATATATATATATATATATATATATATATATATATATATATATATATATATATATATATATATATATATATATATATATATATATATAATTTTGTCATCCGCTCCTACCGGCACACGATGGGCTGCTCTTCCGAAAGGCGGAACGGGATTTTAACGTGTGCGCAAGATGTTCTGTGTACGTTCGCACACGGGACCTCGGTTTATAGTCTCATCCGAATGATGAACATTCTTAAGCATAAAAAGATGTTAATGAAAGGGTTTGGTACAAGGCTTTTATCGACACAATTTTGACTTGGGTAGGTTTTTTTTATATAGTGCTCTCAAACAAAAAGAAAATATTGACTACCAACACTTATCTTGCTTCTAAAAATTCAAATAAAACAAGTCTACAAAAGCTCATTATTAGATAATGTTGAAAACTACATGAGTGTTTTGTTTCTCTAGTTTTTTTCTTTAGGTGGATTCTTTTCCTCATTCTGAAGAAGTTTCTCCACACAGAATAAATCTCAAGTTTCAATGTTTTCTTGGCACCTAAGGAGTCCATGGAAAACCTGTCACCTTTTCATTCTCCTAGCAACAATTCTGTATTGTAAAAGACAGTGTCATTATAACTTGCTTTTTGTCTATAAAATAAAACAAAACAATTGTGTGTGAAGGGTTTCTGACCTCATTTTGGGAGAGGAATTTGGTTTCAGGTCGCGGAATTAGCTTGTCTCAGAGAAGTGGTCGCTCTGGCTTTTTATCTTGCTGGATTGCCTCTTAAACTCAAAATGACTTTA
>CM060321.1:62519407-62524407 GCA_030674155.1 Stramonita haemastoma
CGTCCGTCCGTGCGTGCGTCTGTCTGTGTGTCTATGTGTCTGCTGTCTGTATGTCTGTCTGTCTGTGTCAGGGGGCTTCTGTGTGTGTGTGTGTGTGTGTGTGTGTGTGTGTGTGTGTGTGTGTGTGGTGTGTGTGTGTGTGTGTGGTGTGTGTGTGTGTGTGTGTGTGTGTGTGTGTGTTGTGTGTGCGTGTGCTAAAGACGATACATGTGTGCATACTGGCATTTTATTTTGTTGCTTTGTTTATATATATATATATATATATATATATATATATATATATATATATATATATATATATATATATATATATATATATATATATATATATATATCGATATACATATAGAGACAGACAGACAGGCAGACAGACAGAGACAGAGACAGAGACACATAGAGAGACACATAGAGAGAGACAGAGAGAAAGAGAGAGAGACTGAGAGAGGAGTGGGTGGGGATAAACTGTCTATCATTAAACTTGCCTCTAAGTGTACACTGCAGAATGTATAAGGACCATCAGTCTTCAAGCCAAACGTGCACACAGCCTGATAAGTTTGAGGATCTATGAGACTTAGCCCACATGGGGCTTCGCCAGCATCATCTACCCTTTCTCGCAGTTTTTTTTCTTCTCTAAACCTCAGAATACGTATAGGAGAGGAGAGGAAAAAGAGAGGGGAAGGTTTGTTTTGATACATATGTGTTGTTGTGTGGGATGTGTATGGGGAAGGTTGTAGGGTGAATATTGTTACATATCTGGTGAAGAAGGAGAATGTTGGTTGTTGTTTTTTTATTCCTTGGTTATAGCCTCAAGGTTCAATAATGGTAAAATCTAGTCATGTCAAGTCAAAAGCAGTTAAATCATCTCCATGAAGGGCATTCACAATACTTACATGCATGTTGCTACGAATCATAATTGAAAGACACAAGGTAGATACATTCATATAATGTGTTCAAATATGTAAAGATTCCTTCAAATAAACATCTCACAAGCACTCACACACGCACGCCTACCCGCACGCAAGACACATACGCGCGGGCTTGCACACACACACACACACACACACACACACACACACACTCACACACACACGCGCGCGCGCGCGCGCCCGCGCACACACACACACACCTGAATGAAGGGACAGGAACTAAACAAGATGGAGTGGCTATTACTGACAGGAGAGAGAAAGAGAATTGGATCACAGAGAATAGAACTGTATCAGTTCACTCCCTCTGCCTCTTTCCGTCTATCTGTCTGTATGTCTGTCTGTCTGTATGTCTGTCTGTCTGTCTGTCTGTCGATCGGTCGGTCGGTCTGTCGGTCTATCTCTGTCTCTCTGTCTCTTTCTGTCTGTCTGTCTGTCTGTCTGTCTATCTGTCGGTCGGTCGGTCGGTCGGTCGGTCGGTCGGTCGGTCGGTCGGTCGGTCGGTCGGTCTGTCTGTCTGTCTGTCTGTCTGTCTGTCTGTCTGACTGTCTGTCTGTCTGTCTGTCTGTCTGTCTGTCTGTCTGTCTTTCTGTCTCTCTCTCTCTCTCTCTCTCTCTCTCCTCTCTCTCTCTCTCTCTCTCTCTCTCTCTCCTCTCTCTCTCTCTCTCTCTCTCTCTCTCTCTCTCTCTCTCTCTCTCTCTCTCTCTCTCGAATCATACAGGCACCACACTCCAGTTTTAGGCCACATCTCTTGGGAAAAAAAGGTAGAGAAACTGGTGGATCCCAACTCTCTCCAAGAACACGATGCATCCCAGCTTTGTCCTGTTTTAACCATACTGTTGATCTTCAGCGCGTGTATTTTGATCTTCTAAGTGCACATAAACACAAAGGAACGTAAGGTATTGATATGTCTGCGCTTTACATTGACCCAGGATATTGTAAAATAATCCCAGTCCTTTATTTACGAGATGCAGCTCTGTTCTGAGTCTACTAGCTATACGCAAAATTGTTTTAGCAAAATAAGTGTACAGACCTTAGCCTTGAAGCTGGGAATGTGTGAGACCTGATAAGCTTGCAGATCAGAGAGGTTTGGGCACTTAGGATTAGGGTCACTTTCCCTGTCGTCTTTTCCCTCCTCTCTCCCCAGTTGATCTCAAAGTGTATGGGGTTAGGAAGAAGATGAAAAGTGTATTAGAGCATCTGTGTGGTTTGGAGTAGGGCGTTTTTCTATGCGGATGGAGGAGGGGAGACGGGTTTCAGTGGGCGAAGGTGATCAGGAATGATGAAGAGGACTTTAGCAGTCTCATATTAGATAGTAAAGATGGACTATAGTGTCATGGTTAGTGTTTCTCAACTTTGGTCCGTGCAACTGGGTGTTTTGTCTGTAAAGAAAGAATGAATTTCAAAAACTCGGAATGTGCATAATGCTGAATACAAGGAGAACCTTATATATAGATGAATATATCTTTTGATAAACATTTAATGATATTAATTTTTATGTAAGTTTTACAGACACACACACACTACTTTTTCATATATATATATATATATATATATATATATATATATATATATATTCTATATATCTATATATATATATATATATATATATATATATATATATATATATATAATATATATATATATATATTATAAAATAGATCAATGATTTTTTTTACAATACTACGTATGAAAATGCATAACAATTGGTGAAAAAAGTATAAAACAAAAAAAATAACAACACCAAAAATAGCTGGTCAATTCATGTTAAGAAAAATGAGATAATTGTCCAATTTTAAAAACCAGTGTGGGGGATTAGTTAAACATCATTAAAACATATAAATACAGAGGAGTACAGGAAAAGGCAATGCGGCCATTGCATACACAGTCTTCTAGGAGTCACGATCCTCTTTTAGCGTGTGCACTGGAATGCATGTACATTTGCCTGATTCTGCAATTTGTCTGTGTCTCTCTCAGACACTTGTCTCCCTGTCAGTCTTTGATAAGCAATTTCTGTCTCTGTATGTCTGTATGTCTGTTTATTTGTCTGTCTGTCTGTCTGTCTGTCTGTCTGTCTGTCTGTACATGACGAAGATCAGTTTTTGGGTGTCTTAGTCATTTGTGGAAACCACCACGAATACCATAGAGACCAGACACACGCTGTACTGGTTCTTAAACTAGAGAGAAACTGCTGGTCATAAAAATACTGACTGTGTAACTTTGTATGGGAGATTTTCCTCCTTTCTGTGTGTCTTTCTGTCTGTCTTTTTCTTTTCTCTTCCCTTTCGTTGGTTTTTGTTATGTCTGATTTGATTTTGTCCCCCCCCCCCCTTTTTGTTTTACACAGGCACTTGGTGGATGTATACATGAATCAGAATCAGAATCAGAATCAGAAAACTTTATTGCCATTAAGTCAGAACGAGACTTATTTGACACCAAACGTAAATGTATTTAACATTCTTTAAAGATGTAGATTCTTAGATATATGTAATGTATCTATGTTCTTGCTCTTCTGGAAAAAGAATCATGCACATATTTGATCATATCTAGCAGACAGTCCTCGTTGTTGAAAAACTTACTCAGATTCTTGTAGTTATTCATATTATTCATTTCCTTAATATTGACCTTAGATAGAAATTTCTCTCTTAAATCATCATATAATGTACAAACATCAAGTAAGTGATACTCGTCTTCTATTTTGTTACACCATTTGCATTTTCTTTCTTCTTTCGGTATATTCATATATCTCCCTTGCTCTATCATTAAATCATGGGAGCTGGTGCGAAATCTGCTGAATAGGCGCCTATAGTTTTCATGTGTGCTTGTGTGAATGCTGTGTTTTGGTAAAGTACACTTTATCTGAGAGAGAGAGAGAGCGAGATAGATTTAACTCCAGAGGCTGAAAAATAACAAGTCTTTATTCGGGCATTGTTGTTTGGATGTACAAGACTGCTTCTTTTTAAATTTTGCTCCCTGTGTGTGTGGGGGGGGGGGGGGCGTGCGTGCGTACGTGCGTGTGTGCGGGGTGTGTGTGTGTATGTGTGTGTGTGTGTGTGTGTGTGCGCGCGCGCGCGCGCGCGCGTGCGTGTGTGTATGTGTGTGTGTGTGTGTGTGTGTGTGTGTGTGTGTGTGTGTGTGTGTGTGTGTGTGTGTGTGTGTGTGTGTGTGTGTGCTATTCTTCGTATTATTATTCTTTTATTTCGAGGATAATGGAATAAGCATTCGTTTGCTTTTTTACATCCTGTCCCCGCAGTGGTCATTGTGAGGTGTGTGTGTGTGTGCGTGTGTGTGTATATGTGTGTATGCGTGTGTGTGCGTGCATGCATGCGTGCGTGTGTGTATGTGTGTATGCGTGTTCGTGTGCGTGTGCGTGTATAGATGCAAAAGAAGCCTATCAAAAAAGACAGACTTCACAGGCTTACTTACAACAATAGTTAGCTACCACAATATCCCCCAACGGTGCATTCTGAATGCTCAGGGGACCCAAGTTGTGAAGCTAATGCTGTGTAAGACTTGTTCAGTTGACAGATCAGTGAGACAGGGGCCACATGGGCTTCTGCTAACATCCATCCCCTCCTCCCCTCTGTCTCTCCTTTCCCCTCTTGTCTTTCTTCTGGATATGCGGATGAGACAAATGGGAGGAGAAAGGGGTGCTACTTCGGTTACCGTGTGTGTGTGTGTGTGTGTGTGTGTGTGTGTGTGTGTGTGGTGTGTGTGTGTGTGTGTGTGTGTGTGTGTGTGTGTGTGTGTGTGTGTGTGTGTAAGATTTATGTTGAATATATCGAAATTGTAGACATCGACAAAGCCGTTAATGGGAGAGTGCTGAGAATGTCAGGAGTGAT
This sequence comes from Stramonita haemastoma, assembly GCA_030674155.1. NCBI lineage: Eukaryota > Metazoa > Mollusca > Gastropoda > Neogastropoda > Muricidae > Stramonita > Stramonita haemastoma. The sequence goes on from CM060321.1 coordinate 62,524,173, forward strand.
GATTTACATTTTTAGTGTTCTCAGATTAAAATTAAGAGGTGTTGTTGAGAGAACGATCCTTTCCAAAGTTCAGACAATGTGATGACTTGTCTCAACCATTCAGTATATTGCAACATATTAGAGAACTGTCTTGTAAAACAAAACAAAAATATTGAATAGATATAATATGCGTTCATGCATGTGTACGCAACCGTCCTTGTAACCATGCTGGTTTTTTTTTTCTTTCGAGGATAAT
>CM060321.1:62530127-62540127 GCA_030674155.1 Stramonita haemastoma
CTGTATTCATGTAACACATTTTACACAAGTATTCCAACCTTCTAAACGTCTTGAATGATCACTGTATAGTACGTAATACATTTTTGTAACAAGCATTACCCCCCCCCCCCCAAAGCTCAGAAAATGATCAACAAAAGGCAACTAAAATAACTATCAGATTGCTAAAAGCTGAAATAATGATGTCCAAAGTAACTATAGTAGTAATAGGCTGATTTAATTTATAAATTGTCCAAATTTCCAAAGTAACTGAAAAATCTGATAGATTGTTGAAGACTAAAGTACGTTGAAAGAAGAGCCGATAAATTATAACATCCTGGATTGCTAGAAAGAAAATATGCTTTAGGCAGTATTGAAAAGGATATGCAGAACCTTAAAAACAGACTGAAGGATGCTATTCACTCTAAAATTCTTTTTACTCATGAGTAACACAGAGCCGAAATAACTAGTCAATTGCTAGAACGAAAAAAAATGTTTTGGGCAGTATTCAAAAAGATAGGCAGAACCTTAAAAACAGACTTAAATTGCTGTTCTGTTAGAACTATTTCATTTATGGGGTTTTGTTTCCAATCACACAGCAACGTGTGGGATGACTTTGCTTGGTCTGAAGAGAAGATGGGCCTGACAGGGCACCATAAAAGTGGTGATGATGATGATGATGATGATGAGATGATGATGATGATGATGATGATGATGATGGACGACGGTAATGACAATATATAATTCGAAGAATGATAATATGGATAATAATGAGGTTATAAAAATCACCGAATAACAGCTACACTGATAATGTAGTAATAATAAAAATTAAAATAACAATGACAGTGGTAATGGTATTGCTGAAGTGAGTAGCTTTTACCACCACAGCCACCACCACCACCACTACCACCACCACTACTACTACTACTACTACTGCTGCTGCTGCTGCTGCTGCTGCTGCTGCTGCTCTGCTGCTGCTGCTGCTGCTGCTGCTACTACCTACTACTTCTACTACTACTTATGACCCTTACTTCCACACTTCTAAAGATATATGTTGTCATTAAAAAGAATGTTATTTCAAAATTGACCATCTGTGATACCTTGCAAAAGAGCGTGATGCAAGTGGCATAAAATATTAATCTTAAGTTTTCCGTAGAAAAAAAAAAAGTTAAAGGTTCCCAAAAAAAGAAACAAATTTACAAACATAAATTGAAATAAAAAAAATTAAAAAGTCGCATGATTTATAATAAGAAACTTATTTTAAAAACATTTTGTCCCATTTTAAATCTTGTTTTGTTTTGGCCAAATAACAGCCAAAAAATAAATCATTGTTACTGCAAAAGAAAAAAAAACAAAGGTACTATTTTGAAAGGTTTTGGGGTTGGGTTTTTTAATTTTTTGGGGAAAGTCCTAGGTTGAACCTGGGAATCAAAAAGGGGGTATTGTTTCTGTTTTTTTTTGGTGTTTAAATTACTCCTATTGCCCAAAGGTAAAGTTAGGAAAAAATCTAGTTTTAGTACTAAGGGTGTGTTTTTTCGGGGAAATTTCAACTTTTTGTTTTTTTTGGAACCTATCTTCGTTATTTGTTTCCCGTTTTTCAACACACCCCTTTTTAACCCCTCCCCCTTTTTCCCATATTTTTATTCCTTTGGGGTCAAAGCCACGGAGGCCCTACGGGCACCCGGGGGCCACGAACCAAGGACCCTGCACCAATGCTAGGCACTTTTTATGTTCAAATCCTGATCTGAGCTAACATACCAAGGACACCCCCAAAAGAACCATCTAGGGTATGGTTTTAACTTACTCTGGGGGGAAAAACCAAACCGGGGTGCACCACTACAACGCCTTACCCCCTAAATTTTGCCCCTAAAGGTTTTTTGGCCAAAAACCCTTTCAAGCACTTGTATACAAAAAAAAAAACAAAAAACGGTCACGAGCAGGTACAGGGGCGACCAATCAAGACAAATATTCTTTTTTTGAAGAGATGATAAACCTCACTATACTCGGGGGAAAATAATACACTCTAAAAAAAATATATCAATGTCCTTTTTGACAATGAAATAAACCTGCCCTATAATTATCACAAAAATGGGAAGGGGAATTTTAACTGTCTTTTTTCTTGTATACATCCATCTTTAAAGCCGCTACACCAAAAGTACAAACCTTTAAAAGCTTATTCGTTTTCCCCTTCAATTTTTTCCCTTTTTTGTGTAAGAAAAAAAAAGGCGCAGTCGCGCGCAACCCGGCGCGCGGGCAGTGTGGGGTGTTTGTGTGTGGTGTGTTGTGTGTGTGTGGGTGTGGGTGTGTGTGTGTGTGTTTTTTGTGTATGGGGGAAAAAAAAACCGGGTGTGGTGGGGGGATATTTTTTACTGTTGGGGTTTTGGGGGAATTTTTATGAGGTGAGTGTGGGTGTGTGGTGTGGTGTGTGGTGTGGTTTGTGTTGTGTGGTGTGTGTGTGTTTTGTGTGTAAAAGCGGGGGGTTGTGTAGTGTTGGGGGTGTATATTTTAATGGGGATGGGTGAGGTTTGGTGTGTGAGTGTGGGGTTTTGGGTGTTGGTTTTGTGGTGGGGGTGTGTGTGGGTTTTTTTGGGGTTGTGTGTGTTGTGTGTGGTTGTGTGGTGTGTGTGTGTGGGTGTGTGGGTGTGTTGGGTGTGTGGGGGTGGGTTATTTTTTTGGATTTGGTGTTGGGTGTGCACACGCCCGTTATGTGTTTTTTACGGTTTTGTTTGTGGTGTGTGTGGTGGGGTTGTGTGTTTGGGGGTGGGTTGTGTGGTTGGGTTTTTGTGGTGGGGAAATTTTTTCGTTGTTTTTTTTTTTGGTAGTGTGGTGGGGCGTGGTTTGGGCCCAAAAGGCGTGTGGTTTTATGTAATGTGGTGAAAATGTGTTTGGGGGGGTGGTTGGTCGGGGGGGGGTTTTTAAAAAACCCTTTTTGTTATGAAAAAATTTTAAACTCCCTTTTTTTTTTTTTCCCGGGAAAAAAACCCCCCTTTTTTTTAACTTTTTCCACGATTGAAAAAGGAAAAGAATCCAAAATTTTTGGGGAAAGGGGGGGAAAAAAGAAAAAAAAAAAAAAGGGGTTTTTCCCTTTCCCCTTTTTAAAAAAAAAATTTTCCAAAAATTTAAAAAAAGGGGGGGTTTTTAAAAAAAAAGGGGGGTTTTTTTTTTAAAAAAACCGGTTTTTTTTTAAATTTTTTTTTTTGGGGGGCGGGAAAAATTTTTTTAAGGGGGGAAAAATTAATAAATTTTTTTTTTAAAAAAAAATTTTTTTTTTTTTAAAAAAAAGGGAAAAAGGGTTTTTAAAAAAATTTTTAAAAAATTATAAAAAATTTTTTTTTAAAAAAGGGGGGGGGGGGGGGGAAAAAAATTTTTCCCCGGGGGGGGAAAAAAAAAATTTTTTTTTGGGGGGGGGAAAAAAAAAAGGGGGGGGGCCAAAAAAAAATTTTTTAAAGGGAAACCGGGGTTTGGGGGAAAGGGGGGGGGTTTTTTTTTTTTTTTGGGGTTTTTTTTTTAAACCCGGGGGGGGCCGGGGGGGAAAAAAAAAAAAAGGGGAATTTTTTTTCCAAAATTTGGGAAAAAAAAAACCTTTTTTTCCCAAAAAAAAAAGTTTTTTTTTTTTTTTAAAAAAAAAAAAAAAAAAAAAAAAACCCCCCAAAAAAAAAAAACCCCCAAAAAAAAAAACCCCCAAAAAAAAACCCCCTTTAAAATTTTTTGGGGAAAGGGGAAAAAAATTTTAAAAAGGGGGGGGAAAATTTTTTGGGGGCTTGGGGGTTTTAAAATTTTTTTTCCTTTTTTTTTTTTTAAAATTACAAAAAATTGTTTTGGGTTTTTTTTGGGGGTTTTTTTTTGATTTTTTTTGGGGGGGGGGGGTTTTTCCTTTTTTAAACCCGGGGGGGGGGAAAATTTTTTTTTATTGGTTTTTTTTTTTTTTTGGGGGGGGTTTTTTTCCCTTAAAAGGGGGGGAAATTTTTTTTTTTTTTAAATTTTTTTTTTTAATTGGAAAAAAACTTTTTCCTTTTTTTTAAAAAAAAACCCCCAAAAAGGTTTTTTTTTTTCCCCTTTTTTTTTTTTTTTCCCCCTTTTTTTTTTTTTTTAAAATTTTGGGGGTTTTATTTTTTGGGGGTTTTTTTTTTTTTTGGGGGTTTTAAAAAATTTTTTTTTCCTTTTTTTTTGGGGGGAAAAAAGGGGTTGGGGGGGGTTTTGGGTTAAAAAAAAAATTTTTTTTTTCCCCGGGTTTTTTAAAAACCCAAAGAAAACAGGGGTTTTTTTTTGGGGGGTTTTTTTTTTTTTAAAAAAAAAAAATTTTTTGGGTTTTTTTTTTTTTTAAAAGGGGGGGGGGGGGGGAAAAATTTTTTGGGTTTTTTAATTTCCCCCCCCCCCCCCCGGGGTTTTTTTTTTTTTTTTTAAAAAAATTTTTTAAAAAAAAAAAGGGTTTCCTTTGGGGCCCCTTTTTTAATCCCATTTTTCTTTAACCCTTAAATTTTTTTTTTTTTTTTTTTAAAAAATTTTAATTTTTCCCCTTTTTTTCCCTTTTTTTTCCCCAAAAAATTTTCCCTTTTTCCCCAAAGGCCTTTTTTTTAAAAAACCCCCCAAAAAAAAAAAAAAAAAAATTTTTTAAAAATTTTTAAAAAAAAATTTTTTTTTTTTAAAAAACCCCAAATTTAAATTCTTTTTCCCAAAAAGGGGGGGTTTTTTGGGGGGGGGGGAAAAAAAAAAAAATTTTTTAAATTTTTCCCCCCCTTTTTTTTTTCCCCCTTTTTTTTTTTTTTTTTTTTTTTTTTCCCCCCTTTTTGGGGTTTTTTTTTGGGGGGGGTTTTTTGGGGGGGGGTTTTTTTTTAAAAAATTTTTTTTTTTTTAAAAAAAAAAAAGGGGGGGTTTTTAAATTTTTTTTGGGGTTTTTTTTTTCCCGGGTTTAAAACCCCCCCTTTTAAAAACCCCCCCGGGGGGGGGGAAAAAAGGGGGGGAAAAGGGGGGTTTTTTGGGGGGGAAAGGGGGGTTTTTTAAAATAAAAACCACCCCTCTTTTTTTTTTTGCGGGGGGGGTTAAAAATTTTTGGTCTTTGGTTTCTTTTTTTTTTTAAAACTTTTTTAAAATTTGAAAAAAAAAAAACCCCCCTTTTTTTAAAAAAAATTTCAGCCATCTTTAAAAAAACCCAGCTAAAAAAAAACCCCCCCCCAAAAAAAAACGGGTTTTTCCCCCCCTTTCCCCCCTTTTCCCCCCCTTTTTTTTTCCCCCAAATTTCTTTTAAAAACCATATTTCCCCAAAAACCCCTATTTCCCGAAAAAAAAGCCTTTTTTTTAAAAAAACCCAAAGGGGTTTTTTTTTTTGGAAATTAAAATTTTTAAAAAAAAAAAAAAAACCCCCCAAAAAAAAAAAAATTTTCCCCAAAAAATAAAAAAAAAAATTTTTTTAAAAAAAAGGAAAATTTTTAAAAAAAAGAAAAAAAAAAGGGGGAAAAAAAATTAAAAAATTTTTTTAAAAAAAAAACCCCCCAAAACCCCCTCAGCACTCAAAGCACTAAAAGTTATCTTTTTGCTATCCTGATGAAGAATGTCAAAAGGGGCCCACAATGACAGTCAGAAAAAGAAACCGGGGTATACAGAAAAGGGACAGGGACAGCACGCTGTGAGTCACAAACCAAAACAAGGTGGCTGGTGTTTTTTGGAAATTGTTGCGGGGCGTGGTAGGGGGTGGGGGTCTCAAAAAGAGTCATAAGGCCCTCTTCAGACTGGTCGGTACCAAAAGGTTTCACGGGGAACCTCCTGAAATCATCAATTATTGATGGAGTTCTCTCCTAAGATACAGGATTTCAGTCATCGTTCGACATACTGACGCTAAACATACATGACTCACCCATCGTAACAGCATACGGACAGCTGATTTTACTGACTCGCCATCGTAACGAATACTGCGCTGAATACGGATTCGCCATCGTAACATACATACTCACAGCCAATGGAACAGCCATACTCACAGCCAATGGAACAGCCATACTTCAGACAATGTAACAGCCATACTTCAGACAATGTAACAGCCATACTTCAGACAATGTAACAGCCATACTTCAGACAATGTAACAGCCATACTTCAGACAATGTAACAGCCATACTTCAGACAATGTAACAGCCATACTTCAGACAATGTAACAGACATACTTCAGACAATGTAACAGACATACTTCAGACAATGTAACAGACATACTTCAGACAATGTAACAGCCATACTTCAGACAATGTAACAGACATACTTCAGACAATGTAACAGACATACTTCAGACAATGTAACAGACATACTCACAGCCAATGTAACAGACATACTCACAGCCAATGTAACAGACATACTCACAGCCAATGTAACAGACACACTCACAGCCAATGTAACAGACATACTCACAGCCAATGTAACAGACACACTCACAGCCAATGTAACAGACACACTCACAGCCAATGTAACAGACATACTCACAGCCAATGTAACAGCCATACTCACAGCCAATGGAACAGCCATACTTCAGACAATGTAACAGCCATACTTCAGACAATGTAACAGCCATACTTCAGACAATGTAACAGCCATACTTCAGACAATGTAACAGCCATACTTCAGACAATGTAACAGCCATACTTCAGACAATGTAACAGCCATACTTCAGACAATGTAACAGCCATACTTCAGACAATGTAACAGCCATACTTCAGACAATGTAACAGCCATACTTCAGACAATGTAACAGCCATACTTCAGACAATGTAACAGACATACTTCAGACAATGTAACAGACATACTTCAGACAATGTAACAGACATACTCACAGCCAATGTAACAGACATACTCACAGCCAATGTAACAGACATACTCACAGCCAATGTAACAGACACACTCACAGCCAATGTAACAGACACACTCACAGCCAATGTAACAGACATACTCACAGCCAATGTAACAGACATACTCACAGCCAATGTAACAGACATACTCACAGCCAATGTAACAGACATACTCACAGCCAATGTAACAGACATACTCACAGCCAATGTAACAGACATACTCACAGCCAATGTAACAGACATACTCACAGCCAATGTAACAGACATACACACAGCCAATGTACCAGACAGAATTGAGCCAATGTACCAGACAGAATTGAGCCAATGTAACAGACATACTCACAGCCAATGTAACAGACATACTTCAGACAATGTACCAGACAGAATTGAGCCAATGTACCAGACAGAATTGAGCCAATGTACCAGACAGAATTGAGCCAATGTACCAGACAGAATTGAGCCAATGTAACAGCCATACTCACAGCCCCGTTTCTGCCTGTGTCCACACGTACAGGGGGTGTGGGTTGAGGAGTTTTCCTCATCCGCTGCCGGCTCCTGTCCCTCAGCCTCTGTATCTGAGACCTCACCTGTCACCAGCAGCAGCAAACATCACTGCTATAGGCCTCTTCTTCTTCTTCTTCTTCTTCTTCTTCTTCTTCTTCTTCTTCTTCTTCTTCTTCTTCTTCTTTCTTCTTCTTCTTCGCGATTCTTCTTCTTCTTCTTCTTCTTCTTCGCGATTCTTCTTCTTCGCGATTCTTCTTCTTCTTCTTCTTCTTCTTCTTCTTCTTCTTCTTCTTCTTCTTCTTCTTCTTCTTCTTCTTCTTCTCTTCGTCTTCGCGATTCTTCTTCTTCTTCTACTTCTTCTTCTTCTTCTTCTACTTCTTCTTCTTCTTCTACTTCTTCTTCTTCTACGCAATTCTTCTTTCCCGCAATTCTTCTTCTTCTTCTTCTTCTTCTTCTTCTTCTTCTTGCTGTTGTTGTTGTTGTTGTTGTTGTTGTTGTTGTTCTTCTTCTTCTTCTTCTTCTTCTTCTTCTTCTTCTTCTTCTCTCTTCTTCTTCTTCTTCTTCTTCTTCTTCTTCTTCTTCTTCTTCTTCTTCTTCTTCTTCTTCTTCTACGCAATTCTTCCTTTTCGTAATTCTTCTTCGCAATTCTCCTTCTTCTTCGCAATTCTTCTTTTTTTGTTATCTCCTTTTCTTTCTTCTCATCTGCATTTTTATCGAACCAGGAATCTACCCAAAGCCGTCAGATTGTGAGCACAGCACCCCAACCACTACGCTATACCAACTTCCTTAGTCAGAATGCAAGGGGAACAAATCCCTTAAAATGAACATTTTAGTGGTGGCGTAAGTGGTCAGCCTTACACCGTTTGACATTATTCATGTAGTCAAAATAATGTCTGAGTTACAGACCTTTTTTCTGCGATTGATGATGATGATGATGATGATGATGATGATGATGATGATGATGATGATGATGATGACAGAAAACTAAAAAAAGATAAAAGGAACTGAAAGGTAAGGATCAGAAAAAATATGAAGTTAGAGACATGGGTGTTATATTTGCCTGTTTAAGCCAAGTAAAAACTGCTCACACAAATGATGGTGACAATGACAATGAACATTATGACGATGGGCTAGAATGAAGACGATAGTTTATATATATTTTAAGACAAGAAAAACGACAATCAATTTTATAAGACCAAAACAAACAACAATCAAAATCATTAGACAAAAAACCCCACAATCAATATTATAAGACAGGAAACACGACAATAAGACAAGAAAAATGACAATCAAAATTATAAGCTAAGAAAAACGATAATCAAAATTATAAGACAAGAAAACTGACAATCAAAATTATATGACAAGAAAACCAACAATCAAAATTATAAGACAAGAAAAACGAAAATAAAAATTATACAAAAAACCCCAACAGAATCAAAATGAAAAATAAACAAAAAAACAACAGTTAACACTTCACCATCACCCCTCACTCAAAATTCCTCCCAAAGCAGGGTCTCCTTCAGACAGTATACTCACAGCAGCCACGTTGAACTGCCGGGCACGGAGTCTGGACTTAATGCAGTAGTCCAGCAGCGCCACCACCATGGCCAGAACCAGACCCCCCACCAGAATGTGGAAGATTCCAGACACGTTGGACAGTGTCAGAGAACTGGTCTTACTCTCCTGCAAGACAGAAAGATATACAGAAAAATCACATTATGTTAACAGAGGATGCCACAGGAAGAATAAATCAAAACCTTTAACAATGAGTTTTCGTTAGATGAAAAAGTCCAGATGCACTGCACACATACCCTTACCCCCCACTTAAAAATAAAGCAAAAGAAACCCCTTGCTACCTCAAGATCTATATCATTATTCTGCAAAGACTCAAGAAAGACAACTCAACATTTCGTATAACCAAGAAATGTAAACCTCAACTGATTTGAAAAAACAAAAAAACCTATAATACTCATACACTGAGATACCAAAGAAACTATGCAATTTTGGATGTGGTAGTTTTATTGGTCATGGTAAAAGCCCTGAATTGTACAGTAGTGATTTGTTAAATTCTTCTCAGAAACAACTGTTGAAACATAAATACAGTATGTGCTTTGATGTCCCCCACATGAAGGTTAGACATGCTAAGACCTTGCCATGGACAATCTTAACAGAACACATTCAGATCATAACATATCAATGTAGGCCTAGGCGCTTACATTGCGTTAGTAACTGATACGACTTTGAGCCAGGGGCATAATTATAAAACATTCAAGATAATAAAAATATGTCCCCATTACCTTGGAATTCTTTGCACATTCCCCTTTGTCGTACCACCATTTTCGTTCCAGTTTGTGCAGCTCACCCACCTCACGGAGTTCTAGAACGGCGATGTTGATTGGTGCTCTGAAAGCCAATCGTTTACAAGATGCAAAAAAAATATTCAAATGAGGTGAACGTTTGACCGTGTTAGGCATGTCGTCGTGTCGGTGAGGCTGTGTTTTAGATGTATAGTTAAAGTCATCATTATTTAAAAACAACAACAGAGCGCCCCCCCCCCCCCCAAAAAAAAAAAGAAACAAGCAAAATCATACACACACAATCCATTTCTGTCTCTGTCTCTGTCTGTCTGTCTCTCTCTCAGACACACACACACACATACACACACACACACACACACACACACTCCCTACCCCCC
>CM060321.1:62542627-62547627 GCA_030674155.1 Stramonita haemastoma
AGCACTATAACAGCACTGAAGGAGGGAGTTGTCACCTAGGCGAGATGTCGGAGCCCTGCTGCATGAGGGCGCCCAGGGCAAACCACAGCGTGTTGTCCAGAGAGAAGGGGCTGGGGGACCCAGGGTCCACCACCATCCCCTCCCCCGTCACGTAGATCTGCTCCCCCTCCGGGATCTCCCCCCGGGACTGGGGGGTCCACTCGTAGGGGCTGAACCTGCAGGCGTCACCAGGATGGAGGAGTCACGTCAGAGTCAGAGCGAGTCAAATCGTTCCAACGCAAATCAAAATAAATGCAAATCAAAATCAAGATCTCATATCAGATTCAGATTGAATCAAGTCGTATCGATTCAAATTAACATAAAAGCAAATCCAAATCAATATCTCACTTCAGATTCATATCGAATCAAATTCACAAAATTTATATGAAATGTAGCTAGCTATCTTGTGTCTTTGATTATGATTCGTATCAATATGCCTGTCAGTATTGTAATTGCCCGTCAGGGATGATTAAAGTGTTTTTGACATGACGTGACTTGACTAGAATCAAATCGTATCGAATCAAATCGTATCAAATCAAATCAAAATAAAAGCAAATCTAAATCAAGGACTTATCATAATTATTCAGATCGAATCAAATCCTATCAATTCAAATCAAAACAAATCCAAATCAAGGAATCACATCAGATTAAGATCAAATCAAATCGTATCAAATCAAATAAAAGAAAAGCAAATTCAAATCAAAAAGCTAATCCAGTCAAACTAAATCAAAATCGAACCTCACGAATCCAGTTCAGACCAGACTAAATCAAATTGGTTCGAATCAAATTGCTTCAAATCAAATAAGAGCACACTTAAGGACCACAGGGAAAATTGTTTACTCAATATTTTCCCACGGCGAAGATATTTAACCACACATTTATTGCAATATTAAAAAAAACTACATCTGTAGAAGAAGCATTTTATGATATCCCGAAAAAACAACAACCAGAGAGGACGACAAAAACAATAAACACATTCTCGAAAATAAGTGTATGAACATACCTGCATATGGGCGCGCGCGCACACACACAGACACACACAGACACACACAGACACACACAGACACACACAGACACACACAGACACACACAGACACACACACACACGCACACACACACACACACACAGACACACACAGACACACACAGACACACACAGACACACACAGACACACACAGACACACACACACACGCACACACACACACACACAAAGTCTACCTATGCTGAAGCAGCCAGAGGTGTACGTACACGATCTGCCGCCTTCAACATAGGGACGACTTCTCCAACCCCACCCAACCGTGCGACTAGCAACAAAGCCACTCTAGGTCTATTACTGGACAGAAACTTTCCGATCCCCAAGCCTAGGAACCCCCATAGTTCCGAAGTCACAAGTGTATTAGGAAGACAACACTCCGTGGCAGTTACACAGCCACTTGTGAAAGTACTTTCGGAACTACTTCAATGTTTGACCCATTAGTGTGTGCGAGTGTGTGTGTGTGTGTGTGTGTGTGTGTGTGTGTGTGTGTGTGTGTGTGTGTACCAGTGAGTGTGTGTAGAGGGGAAGAGGAGGGGGGGAGTGTGTGTTTGAGTGTATGTGTAAGTGAACATGTGTATGCATGTTTCACCACGTGTATGTGTCTGTCTGTGTGTATGTAAGCATGCGTGAGTGCGTGTGTGTGTGCGTGCGTGCGTGAGTGCATGCATGCGTGCGTGTGTGCGTGAGTATGTGTGCGTGTGTGTTTGTGTGTCTGTGGATATGCCGGTGAGCATCTGTGTGCTTGCGTGGTATGTAAGCATGCGTGCTTGCGTGTGCGTATGCACCCCGTGAGTACGTGTATAATAATTATGTGAACGTGTGTGTGCGTGCGTGTGTGTGCATGCATGCGATAAATGTCTGCCTGCAAGCCTGCATCAAACATACAGCCCATGTATAATGTTCTAAATAATTACAAATGTGTTTGTGCAGGTGTCCAAATGTTAAAAGCAGTGCTCCCACTGATGATAAATGATTGCTTCAATTTTTCGTGAATGGATATCTCTCTCCTCTCTCTCTCTCTCTCTCTCTCTCTCTCTCTCTCTCTCTCTCTCTCTCTCTCTCTCTCTCTCTCTCTCTCTCTCTCTCCATACTTTCACCCAGCCCCCACCCCACACCCCCCTTTTTTTTTCTTTTTTTTTTCTCTTTTCCCAACATCAAACGATGTTGATCAATGTCATGCTGCAGTGTGTATTCCATTTGAGTGAAAAATTGCCTTCTATATCTACCAGGTATATCAGGATTCAGAGACTTTTGCAACAGGGCAGTTGTTGTGTTGGGCTAGGTGGATTGGAGTTTTGAACCAATTCTCGATACTATATTTTCGTTTGCTTTTCATTTATTACTCTTTGTCACTGTATCTTTTTGTGTTTAGTATCATATTAATATTTAGTGTGTGATTGGTTATATTGATTTAGCAAAATTTGTTGTATTTTAGTTTTTCTTAAAATATTTTTTTCCCAATTTATATGCTTTATTATTTTTTATGACTATATGATCTATGTAAAAACGGACTGGATTCAAAAAGTTGTTTATTATAACACATTCATTCCGTACAGATTTTGATTTGTGTTGATATTTAAGTTTTCGAAATTGTATTATAGCTTATTTTGTTTAAAAAAAATTGATAATCGTCTCCTATTTTGATAGATCTTATATACATACATATATAAAAACAATCAATCTTAACATGTCTCTAACTTTAGACAAGTGGCCCACAAAGCAAGGCCTCCGTGTAGGCTACCTGAATATCAACAATGCAACAAACAAAAAAGATGATATTTCGACCATACTGCACAACGATGGGAATCAATTTCATTTGTTTTGCCTTGCTGAATCTCGACTCTCACCACACGTAACTGACACATGCATGAATATCCCAGGATATCAGATCTTTCGACAGGATCCAAACAAGCCCAAGTCCACTGGGTTATTAACATATTTTGCTTCTTCACTGAGTTGTAAAAGACTATACAACTTTGATGTTTATGACATTGAATCGATTTGGATTGAAATAAAATTAAAACACAATAGTCCAATATTAATAGGATTCATATACAGAAATCCTTCGGAAACCACAGAATGGTTTGAAAAATTCAACTCTCTTATGGATGAAGTGACACTTTTAAACTATGAAACAATTATTCTTGGGGATTTTAACATCGATTTATTAAAACCCAAGCCTAAATGGAGTCACAACATTACTATGCATGGCCTGGAACAACTAATAGACAAACCAACTCGGGTAACTGATAACTCTAGAACTTTGATAGATCATATCTATACTACTACAAAACAAAACATAGCAGAAGTATGTGCCCCCTCCTGTGGATGCAGTGATCACAATTCTGTGTGTTTTACTTGGTTTAAACATCGTGTCAAAATTCCCAAAGTAGGACATAAAACCATCTTTTACAGAAAATTTAATAACTTCAGCGAACAAGACTTTCTTTCAGACTTGATAAACTCACCATTCCAAAACATTTATCAAATCAGAGACCCCAACGAAGCTGCAGAATTCTGGATTACCACATTTATATCAGTGTATGATAGGCATGCCCCCTTCATCAAAAAAAGAGTTAAAGAAAAAATTAAACCTCCTTGGATAACAAAAGACATAGAGTCTGAAATGCGCTTAAGAGACCATTTGAAAACCCATGGTACAAAAGATGAATTTAAAATGCAAAGAAACAAAGTAACTTCACTAAAACGCAGATCAAAACGTGATTACTTTCAAAAACTGTTAATCACAACTACCGACTCTCGCCAGGTATGGAAAGCCATCAATATTTTAAATAATAGACCTATATCAAAAAGCCAAAAGACAGTTAAAGACATAACAGCTGATGAACTGAACACCCATTTCTCAAACATCGCTACTAAAATCATATCATGCGATAAGTCAAATGAAAATGACCTCCAATACTTAGAACAATATATTGATTCAAAAGAAATTAAATTCCCGGTTGAATTATTGCCAATGACAATTAAAGACGTGTTGGAAAGTCTATCTCTCAACAAAAATTCCAGAACACGTGACCTTGACAATCTGGATGGAAAAATATTGAAACTTTCTGGTCCTATTATAGCTGAAACACTGACATATCTATATAACTTGTGCATAGATAAAAGCAACTTTCCTCTCATATTTAAAAAGGCAAAAGTCATACCTGTCCACAAATCTGGAGATTCCTCTTGTCCTTCAAACTACAGACCAATTTCAATCCTATCGGTCTTATCTAAACCCATCGAAAAACATATCCAAAAATCTTTATATTCCTACTTTGTTAACAACAATCTAATAAATGAAGATCAGTCAGGCTTTCGTAAAAACTATTCTTGTCACACAGCTCTAACTCAACTTACAGACAGTCTCCTACACAACATAAATGAAAATAACTATACAGGCCTAATTTTTGTTGACTTTGAAAAAGCATTTGATGTAATTAATCACTCCTTGCTAGTGCGTAAACTTCACCTATAAAACTAACACCTGAAATAATCAATCTTTTAAAAAGTTTTTTGTTAGATAGACAGCAGCTGGTAACTGCAAATAATCAAACATCAGAATTAGTACCTATTAAATATGGAGTACCACAAGGATCAATATTGGGTCCTCTTTTGTTCTCAATATATGTAAATGACTTACCCTTATTTCTAGATTGTAGTTGTGAAATGTTTGCTGATGACACATCCCTCTTTTGTAGTGATACTGACCCCCACAGACTAACACTCAAACTCCAAAACAATATCAACAAATTGATTACTTGGACTCAATTAAACCATATGTCCTTAAATGCACAAAAAACTAAGAGTATGTACATACTAGCAAGACAAAAGAGGCAAAAAATGAAAAGTAAATTTCAACCTCTGTTGATAGATCAAAAAAATATTGAAGAAGTCGACTCACACAAAATTCTGGGTGT
>CM060321.1:62555127-62557627 GCA_030674155.1 Stramonita haemastoma
TCTTCTTCTTCTCTCTTCTTCTTCTTCTTCTTCTTCTCTCTTCTTCCTCTTCTTCTTCTTCTTCTTCTTCTTCTTTTTCTTCTTTCTTCTTCTTCTTCTTCTTCTTCTTCCCTTCTTCTTCTTTCTTCTTCTTCTTCTCTTCTTCTTTTCTTCTTCTTTCTTCTTCTTCTTCTTCTTCTTCTTCTTTCTTCTTCTTCTTCTTCTTCCTTCTTCTTCTTCTTCTTTCCTTCTTCTTCTTCTTCTTCTTCTTCTTCTTCTTCTTCTTCTTCCCTTCTTCTTCTTCTTCTTCTTCCTTCTTCTTCTTCCTTCCTTCTTCTTCTTCTTCTTCTTCTTCTTCTTCTTCTTTCTTCTTCTTCTTTTCCTCTTCTTCTTCTTCTTCTCTTCTTCTCTTCTTCTTCTTCTTCTCTTCTTCTCTTCTTCTTCTTCTTTTTCTCTTCTTCTTCTCTTCTTCTTCTTCTTCTTCTTCTTCTTCTTCCTCTTCTTCTTCTTTCTTCTTCTTCTCTCTCTTCTTCTTCTTCTTCTTCTTCTTCTTCTTCTTCTCTCTTCTTCTCTTCTTCTTCTCTTCTTCTTCTTTCTTCTTCTTCTTCTTCTTCTCTTCTTCTTCTTCTTCTTCTCTTTTCTTCTTTTCTTCCTTCTTCTCTTCTTCTTCTTTCCTCTTCTTCTTCTTCTTCCTTCTTCTTCTTCTTCTTCTCTTCTTCTTCTTCTTCTTCTTCTTCTTCTTCTCTTCTTCTTCTTCTCTCTTCTTCTTCTCTTCTTCCTCTTCTTTCTTCTTCTTCTCTTCTTCTTCTTCTTCTTCTTTCTTCTTCTTCTTCTTCTTCTTCTTCTTCTTCTTCTTCTTCTTCTTCTTCTTCTCTTCTTCCTTTCTTCTTCTTCTTCTCTCTTCTTCTTCTTCCTCTCTTCTTCTTCTTCTTCTTCTTTCTCTTCTTCTTTCTTCTTTCTTCTTCTTCTTCTCTTCTTCATTCTCTTTCTTCATTCTCTTTCTTCCCTTCTTCTTCTTCTTCTTCTCTTTTCTTCTTCTCCTTCTTCTTCTTCCTCTTCTTCTTCCCTCTTCTTCTTCTCTCTTCCTTCTTCTTCTCCTCTCTTTCTTCTCTTCTTCTTTTCTTCTTCTCTTCTTCTCTTCTTATCCATCATCCCTAACACTTGAAGTAAATGCCATTTTCCCCACCTCCTCCCTTCCTCTCCTCATAACACATCATTGTCGTCGTCATCGTCATCATTGTCATCACCACCACCATCATCTTACCACCACCACCACCACCACCACCACCACCACCACCACCACCACACCACCACCACCACTCTCTTCTTCCTCCTCCTCCTCCTCCTTTATCACTTGGTCTTCATCAAATGTCAAGAAAGCCACAAACAAAGCACACCACCGTCTTGTTTGAAAAAAAGAAATAAAAAGAAACAAAGAATTTAATTAAGACGGCACGAGCTGTGTGACCTTGTGGATCATACTGGTGTGGTGTTGTTGACAGCGCTAGGAGGCAGTGTTTCTGGGTTTTTCCTCCGAATCTCTCTGACTACCCTCTCTGAATCATGGCGCTGAGGGAAGACAAAGAGTTGATGATGCTTTTTCATTCTTTCTCACTGTGTGTGTGCGGCGCTTACATATCTGAATGTTTGTGATATTTTTATTTGAACCTATCGTAATATAATGTTTAAACAGATATGAAATGTATCCATTTTGATTATGATTCGTATCACTATGCCTGTCAGTATTGTAATTGCCCATCAGGGGATGATTACAGTGTTTTTGACTTGACTTGACTTGACTTCTCTCTTTTTCTTCTCCTTGTGGCAACCTTGTGGTTTTCGTCTGATGTTTGAACGATTTGTTTTAGGATCGATCGGTGGTTTAGAGTTAAAGCGTCTGTATAGAAAGCAAAACAAATCCGGGTTTGATCCAGGTCCGGGTTCGATTCCTGTTTGAGTTCTAAACTTTTCACCCATCCACTAGTCCGTGAGTAGTAGTCTGGGAGCTAGTCTTTCGGATGAAATTATAAACCGAGGTCCCGATATACAACACGCATTTACTACTACTACTACTACTACTACTACTAACTACAAACTACTACTACTACTACTACTACTACTACAAACTATACTACTACTACTACTACTTCTACTACTACTACTACTACATAACTGAGTACACTTAAAAGAACCCACAGCAAATAAGAGATGCCCCGGCAAAACTCTGTAGAAAAAAAACGACACTCTGAGAGGTAAATAAATACACATCAGCGCAGATAGGAAAGGAAACAAAAATGATGGGCGGGAGGTGGGTGGGGGAGGGGGGATGGAGTGCTACTCTTGTGGTGACTGCTCTCCCCGGGGAATGCAGCCTGGATTTCACACAGAGAAATCTGGCCTGATTTAAAACCACAAAAATAGAAGAAGAAAAACATCCCCCCCAAAAAAAAAACAAAAAAACCCCAACAAGAACAAATGAAGCAAACGAAGCAAACGAGCAAACAAACACAGTAGGAAATGA
>CM060321.1:62567627-62575127 GCA_030674155.1 Stramonita haemastoma
ATGAGTTCAGATTCAACTTGTCAATATCCTGAGGGGAGAGAAAAAAAACGTGGATGAATAATAAATCATAATTAAAAATAAAAGAAAAGAAAAAGAAATCAGGATCCAGACAAAGATAAAAGCTTAATCCAGCAAAAAAACAAACAAACAAAAAAAAGCGAAGAAGAAAATGACAGATGACAGAAAGGAGAGGGAGAAATTTGAGATAGTCTGATGGATGGATGGAGTAGACACAAGTTGTACATTACTTACCGAGGAAAATAGCCATCGGGTGAATAAGGTGTCAGACTTACAATTCTAACGATCCTGGAGGTACGGGTTCAAATCTCTATCTTGCCTGAAAGATAAAGGGTGAAAGGCATCTCTCTCTCTCTCGTGTACGTATAGGTGTATACGTATGCATATATTATATAATTATCTCCATTGTTAAGCCCATAGTTCATGTAAAAGTTCCTTAGGTTGCTGAAACACACACACACACACACACACACACACACACAACACCACACACACCACCACACACACACACACACACACACACACACACATACGCACGCACGCACTCACGCACACACACACACACGCACACACACACACGCACACACACACACAGACACAGACAAACACACACACACACACACACCAGCTTGCGTGTGGGAGAGAGAGAAGAGAGAAGAGAGAGAGAGAGAGAGAGAGAGAGAGAGAGAGAGAGAGAGAGAGAGAGAGAGAGAGAGGAGAGAGAGAGAGAGAGAGTGCTTTTTATGTATACTTGCGTGCGTACGCGCAAATGTGTGTCTCCTTTTGTCGGTGTGTGTGTGAGCGCTCGCTCGCTCGCTGGCGTGTGTGTAAGCGCTTTTGTTTTCGACATCTAGTCCATAGTACAATAGTAAGCTGAACCACAGGAAAGATCCAGAAAAAAGCCATTAGTGAATCACGTTACTAGATCGTATATCCCTTAGGACAAACCACGAAGATACAAACCTTAGACCAAAAACACCCATAAAAAAATTGAAGAAAAGTTGACGGCAAAAAAAGCAAAAGAGAAATAATGTTGAAGAAAGGAGAGTGTGCAATAGGAGTGTGGGATGTGGTAGTGGTGATGGTGTAAGGGGGGGGGGGGGGGGGGGGGCAGAGAGGGTTGTGGTGCTTGAAGAAAAGAATGTAAGGATGCCAGTTTGTACATTAGTTGTGTGTTAACAAAGCTGAAGAGGCTAGCGTGCGTGTACACATGCATACGCGAAGAAAGACAAATAATTATTAGTCTCACACACAATTTTATGTGCAGCCCCCCCTCCCCCCCAACTCCTCTCTCTCTGTGTCTCTCTCTCTCTGTGTCTGATGATATCATCTCAGTATGACGTTTAAGTTGAAATATCATAACAAAGGTTGACGATAACGTAGAATTGAAATTGACGTCATGCCCTCACGTCATGGGAATAAACAACCAATAAGGTGAATGCCGAAATAATTATTGGGGAACACCTATATAATTATGTTGGTTTTTCTACTTTTACTTTGAGTGGTATATATATATATATATATATATATATATATATATTATATATATATATATATATATATATATATATATATATATATATATATATATATATATATTATATATATAATATATATATATATATAACACAACACATATATATATACACACACACACACACAATTATATATATATATATATATATAAAATATATATATATATATATATTATATATACACTATATATATATATATATATACATACATAAAATATATATATATATATATATATATATATATAATATATATATATATTATATATATATATATATATAATATATATATAATATATATATTAGATTATAATTATTCACGCACAGGTACACACAAACGTATTCACACAAAGCCATGCACGTCCATGCACGCGCGGGCGTACCCCTCCCCCCCCCCCTCAACATACTCACATACGTGCACGCACACCCACTGACACCCACGCACATCCACCGGCACACCTCCCCACCTCACCTCTCCACCCCACCTTCACCCCCCTCCCCACACACTAAACATTTAATACCCCCTATCTCTTAATCCAATCCTGTGTTATTTTCCACCCCCCTCCCCTTGCACCCAAATTTCACGATCTTAATATCAATGTTGCGAATGAAATCAAAGAGGAAAAAAGATCTTTCTCTAATGATAGCTGATACATGTATATCATATTGCCTACAAACATGCACCTCCACTGATTCGGTTTTTTTTTTTAATTACTTTTGTCCATATTTGTATTTGTTCAAAACTGAATATAAATGCACAAGACTTGGTTATCCAATTTCTCATTTGCGCTAATCAAAACAAGCAATGAAAGTAAAGGAGATATTAAAGCCAGGGGCCCTGTCAGTATAAAGAACATCCCCACATTCTGGAACTGTTGTGCCAGAAATGTCCTCTTTTCGATCATTCTCTATGTTTCTTCCTTGTTCCTTTTCTTCCTGTCACCTCCTTCTTGTCGGTGTTCTGTCTTCTTGGTCCAGCCTTCTGCCATGTTTTCCCAGTAAGACCCATGCAAAAGTTCGATATGCTGGGTCTGACTTGTCAGGTGCTTAATGGAAGTGTGTGACGCATTCTTGACCAAATAACACACAACAATAGATGCTGTTTGAGTGTTCGATAAAGAAAGAAAGAAACAAACAAAAATGAGAGAGAGACAACATAAAAAAGTAGTTCTAAAAGTTGTAGGTCTGTCTGTCTGTCTGTCTGTGTTGACAGGAGGACATGGCTGTGTCTGTGTGATTGTCTGTGTGGATGTGTCTTTTCTTCACCCAAAGTTCCCGGTATAACAATCTGATCCTGAAAGGAATAAAGAAGAACAACAGCAAACACATGCTTTTATAGAATCACCTTACTCCTCTCCACACATCCCTGCAGGCCAAACGTGAAGACAACACGCCACTGAAGACATTAAAGCAGTGAAAAACGAAAGAAAGAGAGTGATGAAGACAGACAGGCAAGCACACAAGTATATAAGCATACAAGTAGACACACAGGTATGCTTGCACACGTGCGCGTGCGCACGCACACACACATATACACACAAACATACATACAGACATATATACACACACTACACGCACAAACACACGAACACACACACACAAACATACACACAAACGCACACACAAACGTAGACACACACACACACTCTCACACACACACACACACACACACACAACACACACAACACACACACACACACAACACACACACACACATTGAACAACCCCACCCTCATCCCACTGTCTACACTAAATACACCCTACCCCTTAATCAAACCCTCTGCAGCCTTCCTGCCCCCACCCCTATACATATCAATTGTGAGATTATTTTCATAAAACAACCCCAAACAACAATAATAATAACAAAATAACACTACTACTACTACTATACTAATACTACTACTACTACTACTACTACTATACTACTACTACTATACTACACTACTGATGATGATGAATGATGATATGATGATGATGATGATTGATGATGATGATATAATGACAATAACAACAACAACAACAACAACAACAATAGTAATGATGATGACATAATAATAATAGTAATTAATAATAATAATTAATAATAATAATAATAATAATAATAATTAATAAAATAATAATATAATAACAACACCAACAATAATAATAATAACAACAACAACAACAACAACAACAACAACAACAACAACAACAACAACAACAACAAACAATAATAATAATAATAATAATAATAATAATAATAATAATATACCGAATATATATAATGCTGAATCTTGGAAAGAAACCAAATCGAAGCACTTATTAGTATCAATTGTATGTCTAAAAGCCTACACAACAATCTGTAATGAAAAGCTGATATGCATGCTGCCTACAAAACATGAAACTGATTCATCCCTTCAGTGCCACTTTTCCATTATTGCATCTCTTCAAAACTCTTTACGGACGCAAACAATTTGCAAACCCACACAAAAGCAGGTAGTCAAGATGAAAGTCTATACAGGCATCTAAACAAAACAAACTAAAAAAAAAAATACAAAAAGCTAAACAGAAAAAACACGTACTAAAAGTTGTCTGTCTAAGCGTACTCCTGTGTCTGTGGTAAGCATCAGTTGTGGATGAGTACTTTACCTCACAGAATTCATGATATAGCAATCTGACACTGACAGGAACAAAGGAGAGAAGAAGAACAACAAACACAGGCTTTTATAGAGTCACCTTACTCCTCTCCACACATCCCTTCAGGCTAAACGTGAAGCAAACACGCCACTGAAGACATTAAAGCGGTGATAAAAAGGAGACAGATAATGAGGGAGACAGAGAAAGAAGAACAAACCCCCCCACAACAACATGACAAAGTGTGGATGATTCAGAGTGTGTGTGTGTGTGTGTGAGAGAGGAAAGAGAGAGAGAGGAGAGAGATGAGAGAGAGAGAGAGAGAGAGAGAGAGAGAGAGAGAGAGAGAGAGATGAGAGAGAAGGAGAGAGAGAGAGAGAGGATAATCTTGAATATATCTTTGAATATCTTTATTTTTCAAGGGTTACAGAGTAAGCATTACATATTTTTCATCGGCCTAAGAGAGAGAGAGAGAGAGAGAGAGAGAGAGAGGAGAGACAAGAACAGACAGAAGAAGAGAGAAGAAGGAGGAAGCAAAACAGAGAGACGACAGAAGAAGAAGGAGAGTGAAAGAAGCAGTAATGAAAGATCCAGGGGAACGGCAGCGGCGGGGCAGAGAAGAGAAACACAAACATACAACAGAAACAGTAAGAAGATAAGACAAAAACACAGACGACATACACAAATATACGTACAGAGAAACTGGTGCGCGCGAAAAAGCATAATAACAAAAATCTACACACGCACACGCACAGCACACACGCACGCTACTGACACAAAACACACACAACATACACTACTGTCGAATCACATAAAACATAAGTCAATTAAACACACGTCAACATAAACCTATACCATACACACACACACTCTCCCCGCGAACACTAAACACATAATCACATCTACACACACTCCCCTCGCATCCTGTCATCTGTCAGTACGTCTCCCCACACACACATCTCTTCTGTCTGTCTGATCTTCTCTGTCTGTCTCTGTCTTCTTCTGTCTGTCTGTATGTCTCCTCTACTCTCTCTCTTCTTCTTTCTCTTCTCTTCTTTCTCTTCTCTTTCCTTTTCTTTCTTTTTCTTTCTTTATCTATTTCTATCTTTCTATTCTTTCTTATCTTCTTTTTTCTTTCTTTCTTTCTTTCCTCTCTGTGTATCTCTGTATATAATGTCTTTGTCTGTCTGTCTGTCTGTCTGTCTGTCTGTCTGTCTGTGTCTGTCTGACTGACTGTCTGACTGTCTGACTGTCTGTATGTTTCTCTCTGTGTGTGTCTCTCTCTGTCTCTGTCTCTGTCTGTCTGTCTGTCTGTCTGTTTCTCTCTCTGTGTGTCTCTCTCTTTCTCTGTCTCCGTCTCTCTCTCTTGTGTCATATATAACCATGGCATAATAACGGTGAAGTAAAAAGAAGAAGAAAAAAACATTATAAAAGGTCAATATGTAAAGTAAACAAGCAAAGCTCACGCAAAAAAAACATAACGCTACATGTTGATTACTTTGTTTGTACATGTCTGGACTCTTTGAATATCGAAGTTTTATACATTGAAGTGTGTTTTCTTTTTCTTACATGGAAAACTCCACACAAGCACACAAAAACCTCAAAGAAGGTTGAGATTTGAATACATGAAAGTAAGGAGCGAGTACATAAGAGGAAAAGAAGAACACACACAAAAAGGGGGGAAACATGAATACAAAGAAAATCTGTTGCCTGCAAAAATGGTAGGGAAATTTTAGAAATGAAAAATATACAGAATTTTGCATGTTCAAACGCATACACCCTTCGCTTCCCCCTGCCCCCCCCCCCCCCCCCCCCCCCACTCACACATACATACACAGTTTCAAAAAAGTCTTTGATGCTGGTAAAGGTTAGCGCATAGTCCAAAAAGGACGTTTGGTATGAATTAGCTATTTCACGTTACAGTATTTGTTTAGATTTTGAAAAAAATCTTTTTTCTTTCTTTCTTTCTTTTTTTTTTTTTTTTTTTTTTTTCTTTTTTTTCTTTTCTTTCTTTCTTTCTTTCTTTCTTTCTTTCTTTCTTTCTTTCTTTCTTTCTTCTTTTTTCTTTCTTTCTTGTCTTCTGTCATGTTCTGTCTGTCTGTCTGTCTGTCTTTCTGTCTGTCTGTCTGTCTTCTGTCTTCTTCTTCTTCTGTCTGTTCTTCTGTCTGTTGTCTGTCTGTCTGTCTGTCTGTCTGTTCTGTCTGTCTCTCTGTCTGTCTCTCTTCTGTCTGTCTGTCTTTCTTTGTGAGTTTTTTCTTTCTTTGATTATTTCTTCTTTCTTTCCTTCTTTCTTTTTTTTTTTTTTTTTATAGTTGTTTGTTTCTTTCTTTACTTCTTTTCTTTCTTACTCTCTTTCATTCCTTCTTTTCTCTCTTTCTTATATTCTTTCTTTCTTTATCTCATTCTTTTTTCCTTTCTTTTTGTGGGATTGGGATTACTTGTAATTAGTAAATTGATTTGCAAATGTAATGAGTAGTGCGCAATTTGTTCCGTATTTCTTTTTATCTCCAAGTCTGTTGTTGTTGTTGCTGTTTTTGTTGCTTCTGTTGCTGCTCCTGCTGTTGTTGTTGCTCTTCTTATTGGTATTGTTGTCTTTGTTGTATCAACTCTAGCTAGTCTGATGTGGTCTAAACTCTATTTTTTTTTAAATAAATTTTTGACCACAGCAGAATAACAAGAGCTGAGGCAACAAACACAATAATATCAATACAAAGGGCAAGAAGGTAGATGATGTTATTACGATCTGTTGTCCTTGCTGTGTGGTTAGTTTATTCAAGTTCATAGCTGCATACAACCACAACAGAAAAAGAATAAGAAATATCATGCGTCGTGTGTCAGTATCTAATTTCACAATCGCACAGTATTCTTTTTTTAAACAGACACAAAACATCGTAGAAAAGAAGATAAGATGAAGATGAAGATAGGAAGAAGAGGAGGAGAAAGAAGAAGAGAAGAGAAAAAGAGAGAAGAAGAAGAAGAAGAAGAAGAAGAAGAAGAAGAAGAAGAAGAAGAAGAAGAAGAAGAAGAAGAAGAAGAAGAAAAGAAAAGAAGAAGGAAGAAGAAGAAGAAGAAGAAGAACAAGAAGAAGAAGAAGAAAAGAAGAAGAAGAAAAGAAGAAGAACAAGAAAGAAAAAGACAACAACAACAACGAACAAAACAACAAGAACAAGAAAACAAGACAAGACAAGAACAAGAACAAAGAGACCACCACACACACAAACAACAACACAACAACAAACAACAACAACAAACACACAACAACGAAAGTACACACATGGGTACACGCCTGTGGGCATTCACCTTTACTTCATCCTGTTGTTTATCAGAACTTACAGTC
>CM060321.1:62585127-62590127 GCA_030674155.1 Stramonita haemastoma
AAATAATCACATGATATACATTCAGGAGAGATCATGAGGAAGATTAGAATCTCGAAAACAAATTACAGAGAGAGAGAGAGAGAGAGAGAGAGAGAGAGAGGAGAGAGAGAAGAGAGAGAGAGAGAGGAGAGAGAGAGGAGAGAGAGAGAGAGAGAGAGAGAGAGAGAGAGAGAGAGAGAGAGAGAGAGAGAGAGAGAGAGAGAGCAGAGAAAGAGAAGAGGAGAAGAAGGAAGTGAGGGGAGGGTAGAGAAGATCATGCAGATTCCACCGTCAAAGAAAAACTTTGTCGGATGAGGAGAAGACATCTGAGCAGAGAAGTGGAAAGAAACCAGTAGGAGAGAGAGAGACGTGTATTGTGACGCAAGGGATACGTAGTACCACTTCCTACTCCCTCAATAACCTCTCTTCCAGGATGAGTAGTACCGAACCTTCCCTCATCTTGTAGACAACAGGAAAAACTTTCCACTTTTCGGAAGAGTAGACCATTTGTCCATGGGAACGGATAACAAAATTTACAAAGCCAATCCACACGTGCACAGGATGGATGTAAAAGAAGCACATGGTACCAGTCCCCCCCCCTCCCCCATACCTTCATCCAAATCCACTCCTTCCAAAACAAATTAGATAAGATACTCCCCCCCCCACCACACAACACAACACCACATACACTTCAATCCTTCCAAAAGCTCCACACTCCGGCTCCCCCCACCACTCTCCTTCCAACCCCTCACCCAACCCCCCACCACCAACCTCCAACCACCACCACCACCCTATCCCCCAGCACCACTCCTCACCCCGACCCCACCTCACTCTACCCCCCCCCCCCCCCAACACCCAAACCCACACCTCGTCATATTCCTACTGACCCAACTCTCTCACTCACTTTTACTGACCATCGTCGGAATCGAAGAGGTAGTACATCTTGTTCCAGTTGAAGAACTTGACGAAGTCGATGACAGCGTCGATGTAATTGGGACTGACACTGAAGTCGAAGTCGTAGCCATCTGCCCGCCGGTTTCGGTTGGCGGTGAAGGTGACGTAGGGCACATGCAGAGCCTGGCTGTAGGACTGGATGACGTTGAAGGACTGGGCAGAACTGGCCCCCAGCAGCAGGAACACGCCTTTGCTCAGCTGCTTGCACACTGTGGGAATAGAGATGAGGGAGAAGAATGAAAGATGGTGTGGGTTGGTTTTGGTGGTTCGAGTTTTGGTTTGGGGGTTTGAGTTGGTTTGGTTTGGTTGGTTGGTTGGTTGGTAGGTTGGTTAGTTGGTTGGCTGGTTGTGTGGGTGGTTGGTTTGGTTGGTGGGTCCCATTATGGCCAGTTGGTCAGTTGTTTGGTTTGGTGCTGATTTGGTTTTGTGGTCAGTTGGTTGGTTGGTGGTTAGTTGGTTTGGTATGATTGGTTTAAGCACTCATTCATTTCTGTTCACAGCGCAATTATTCATATAAACAAGGACAAAAAGCCCAGAAAAAAACACAAAAGGACACCCAGAAAAGAAAGTAGAAAAGGAAAGAAGGGGAGGGAGAAAGAAAGAACAAAAAGAAAAAAAAAAAAAAGAAAGAATATAGATAGATAGTAAATAGGTAGATAGAAAGAAAGAAAGAAGGAAAGAAAGAATAAGAAAGAAAGAAAGAAGAACAGAAAAAGAAAGAAAGAAAGAAGAAGAAAGAAAGAAAGAAAGAGAAAGAAAAGAAAGAAAGAAGAAAGAAAAAAGAGAACAGAAAAAGAGAGAAAGAAGAACGAAAGAAAGAAGAAAAGAGAAATTTAAGTTTTCATGACTATCGGAAGATTAAAGAATTAAAGACTAAAATTTACATAACAAAATCCCCATACATTCACACATTTCTTTTTTTTATCATTTGCTAATACACCAATAATGTTGTTTGTCATTTGAGCGAAAATGCGCTGCGTTGCCGTTAAGCCCCTGACAAGTCGGCCCAGCACTTCGGCATGAGAGAGAATTCTTATATCTTATTTTTTTCAGAAAAAGGCAAGAGAAGGGATGAGAAGGCAAAAAATAGGCAAGAAGGAGCTGACATAAAGAAATAAAGGAATAAGGCAGAAACAAAGGGAGGGATAGAAAAGAGGGAATCTCCAAACAGAATTTTCAGTAGGTGGGGATGGTATTCATACTGACAGGCCCCTGGCATCCCAACGGGGAAACATTTATAACAGGATACAGGTCTCCACCTACTAAGAACATCTCACTTTCTTTATAAGTGCGTTGCCCTCCTTTCCAAAATCAGTACTCCTAAAGACATAGATCTAGTGTTGCAGAGGATCCGATGTTTTAGTGGCTTGTGCCCACACAGTAGAGATTTGTACCTAGATAAATCATCCTATCCTAATCAGTGCACCCTCTCTTCTAATCTGTCTACCGCCTACACACACACACACACAACACACAAACACACACCACACACACAACACCACACACACACACCAACACACACACCACACACACACACACACTACACACACATGTACACACACACACAACACACACACACACACACACAACACACACACACAACACCTTACACACCACACTTACACTACACCACACACACACACACATACACACACACACACACACACCACACACACTACACACACACACACACACTACACACAACACACACACACATCCACATACACACACAAACTCTTTCACATGAATGTATATTATATAATAATTAATATTAAATATAATATATAATATTATTATATATATATATATATATATATATTATATATATATATATATATAGTATGTGTGTTGTGTGTGTGTGTGTGTGTGTGTGTGTGTGTGTGTGTGTGTGTGTGTGTGTGTGTGTGTGTGTGTGTGTGTGTGGTGTGTGTTGGGTGTGGTGTGTGTGCCTTTTATTCTGCTGTAGTTACATTAGTTATACAGTTACTTAATGTGTGAATTCAATTACTTCATTGTATTATGGTTATAGTTGTTAGACTTTTTTCTGAATTGTTTTCTTTTTGTGTCTAATCACTAAGTGAATAGACGTAAATGAAGAAGAACAACACCAAACTCCACACACAAACACACACACCACACCCACACAAACACAACAACACGCACACACACATACACACACACATACACACACATATCTACACACACATCTACACACACACACACACCATCCCCCCCCCCACACACACACCAGAGCTTCTTCATAATCTTCTTTTACGCAAGGAGATGGCAAAGATGGATAAGGGGAGAGGACAGGGGTGGGAGGGGAGGGCAAAGGGGGGAGGGGAAGATGGAAGGAAGGAGGGAAGAAGAAGGAAAGAGGAAATGGGTCTGGTTAGCAAAGACGTATTGGGTTAAGTGTATGATCGATATGAGGATTTGCAGGGTAACGCTTTACTCGCTTTGCACAGCCAGTAGACCATCATGCCAAAAGTGTCTCTAGGTTTACATTCTGTATCCGCGACTTACATCCTTTTGCTATGCAAAGGCTGGCAACCTTGTCTGACAGAGAGTCTCTCTCTGATTACAATTTATATCCACCGTTTACGTCCTTTTGCCATGCAAAGGCTGGCAGACGACCAGACCAAAAGTGTCTGTGTGATTGTGTTCTGTACCCACTACATAAATCAGTTTGCCATGCAGGGCTTGCAAGCTAGAAGACCAAAGCGCAATGATTGTATTTTATGTCTACTACTTACACTATTTTTGCTACGGGACTGACTGGCAAGCTGCTAGACCAAAAGTGTCTCTCTGATTACATTTTATATCAACTACGAACAACTATGCTAAGAGTCGCAGGCTCGCAGACCAAAGTGTTATTATTGTATTCTATATCCAACGTCTAACACACTTTTGCTGTGCAGGGCTGGTAAGCTCGAATACCAAAGTTCTATAGTTGTATTTTATACCCACTAGTTAAACCATTTTTGCCTTGCAGGTTGGCAGGCTTGGGGACGGGATAGCCTAGTGGTCAGAACATTGCGCTCGCAATTTGAAATCTGGGTTAGATTCCCGTTCGAGGGAATTTTTTCCCCTGGAGTTAACATCAGTGCTGACTCCACTCTCCCAAAAGTCCTTCGGATGAGACTATAAATCGAGCCCCGTGTGCGAACGCACGCAGAATATCTTGCGCACACATTGAATCATGTTCCGCCTTTCGTAAGAGTAGGTCATTGTGTGCTGTGGGAACAGATGAACAAGATTACAAAACTAGCATAACATGGGGACTGGATGTAAAAAACACATGAATGTTATCCCATAATTCTATAAAGAATAATAAATAAAGTAAATAAATAGAAGACCAAAGCGCTATAAATGTATTCTATATTCACTACTTACACCATTTTGCTATGCAAATCGGCAGGATACCAGGCCAAATGCCATCTTATGATTGCTTCCTACAGTCACTACTTACACCATTTTGCTGTGCAGTACCAACAGACTACAGAGCCAAAAGTTGCTCTCTGATTATCTTCCACCTATAACCATTTGTTACTTCAGTCTTGCTTAGCACAGCTGGCAGGATATCATACGCAAGTCTCTTTATATTGGTCTTTGTACATACATACTTCCATCGTTTCGCTATAGCAGACCCAGCAAGATGCCAGACCAAGCATTCATCTGTTTTGTTTCGTCTTTTGTACCCGCTCCCTATACATTCAACCACAAGTTTCAGGTGTTGGTTAGTACAGTATTGATACTATCTGCTTCTCCACCTTACAGTGCTTTTGACTTGACTTGACCTACTCCACGTCACTCTTGGGTGTTAATGTGTCTGTGTTTACAAGTGGGTACAGTAATACTTCTTTAAGACACGCTGCGTTTTTGTTTACAAGGGGGATCTGATCGTCGTACACATCATAGCGCGCGGCATGCGAGAGAGAGAGAGAGAGAGAGAGGAGAGAGAGAGAGAGAGAGAGAGAGAGAGAGAGAGAGAGAGAGAGAGAGAGAGAGAGGAGAGAGAGAGAGAGAGAGAGAGAGAGAGAGAGAGAGAGAGAGACAGAGACAGA
>CM060321.1:62595127-62607627 GCA_030674155.1 Stramonita haemastoma
TTGCGCTCGCAATTTGACAACCCGGGTTCGATTCCCGTTCGAGAGGAATTTTCCCCTAAAGTTAACATTAGTGCTGACTCCACTCTCCCCAAAAAGTCCTTCGGATGAGACTAAACACCGAGGCCCCGTGTGCGAACGCACGCATAACATCTTGCGCCCACGTTAAATCTTGTTCCGCTTTTCGTAAGTATAGGCCAATGTGTACCGGTGGGAACAGATGGCAAGATTTACAAAACTGCATACACATGGATGTAAAAAACGCATGAGTGCTTATTCCAGTATCCTCGATATAACAGAATAGATAGATAATTAAATAAACAAATAAAAAAACAATCAATCAATGATCAATGAATCAATGAATCATGAATGAATGAATCATGAATCATCAATCATGAATGAATGAATGAATCAATCAATCAATCAATCAATCAATCAATCAATCAATCAATCAATCAACACCACACTTCAACCTTAAACCTACCACAACGTTCACATGCACTGAACCTCTCCGACCTTCTCTTTCTTCATATTATCCTCTTGGAAAATCCAGAGGGGACGGGAAAGGAGGGGGGAGGGCGAGAGGCAAGAGGGATAACTGAAAGAGTCTCAGGGATGAGTTTTGCGGAGTGTTGGCACTTGGCCAGGTCTGACCTGTGTGTTGACTGAAGAGTCTTTAAAGACTTCGACTGGCTACCACACTGAAGGCCTCTCTGTGGCTGTTTTGTGTATCAAAGTATTCCTAAGGAAATTGTATGGGTTTTTTGTTTCTCAGTCTGTATACTGTTACATTATCTTTGTTTCCCCATTCACATTCACCCACCCTTTTTGGGGATTGAAAGATACCAGATTATAGGTTTCCATGTGAGTGTCTTCAATATTTCATTCTTGACATCTGTGGCTGTTTTGTGCACCAGATTCTTAAAGTATTCCTTAACAAATTGTGTTTCTTTCTTCAGTCTGAATACGTTACATTGTCTGTTTTTTTACATTCCCATTACCCACCTTTTTGGGATTGAATAATACCAGATTATAGGTTTTCATGTGAGTGTTTTTGATATTTCATCCTTGACATCATTCCAGATGAAAATTTACTTCTGTTTTGGTTTGTATCATGCTAGTTTACCGATTCACTGACTCCTGTCACTTTGCTTGCAGCATGCAGGCTTCTGCTATTGACCACTCTCACATTTCAGTTGTTGTAATGTCACACCAAAATAGGTCTACAACTACATGGATGTCTTGAAATGCAAAATAATGCAAGGCAATGCAGTTCAAAGCAAAGTAACATGATGCTGTAATGTGCAAGTTCACACCACACCACACCACATCACAAAACACCACACCACACCACACCACACCACACCACACCACACCACACCACACCAC
Source organism: Stramonita haemastoma (assembly GCA_030674155.1). Lineage (NCBI taxonomy): Eukaryota > Metazoa > Mollusca > Gastropoda > Neogastropoda > Muricidae > Stramonita > Stramonita haemastoma. The sequence goes on from CM060321.1 coordinate 62,596,514, forward strand.
ACCACACCACACACATCACACCACACAATACCACATCACACCACACAATACCACATCACACCACCCACTCCACTCTACCCCATCCACCCCACCCCACCACGTCACACCACATCACACCCCACACACCCCACCCCACCCCACTAGCCTACACCGCACCCCACCACACCACACAGTACCAAAATGAACGTTTTCATGCAGAATGGAAGTCTGACGATCATCCCAATTCTCCACTTATAACCTCCTTTTCGTGGCACAAGGTCAGCTGTTTCAGTCTCGTTTCTCTCTATACAGCACGATCATACAAACTCCTTCTCCAGTACACCGCAACTCTCTCAACTCAAACCTACCCCACTGTTTACACAAACTGTATGCCCCAAATCAGTCTGTACCTCTTTTTTCTATTAGGAAGGAGGACGAGGAGGGAAGGGAGGGGTGGGGGGTGGGGGGCGTGGGGGGTCGGGGGGTCAGGGGGTAGGTGGGTGGGTAGAGAATGGGAGGAAGGGTGAAGGGATCTCATGAGTTAGGGTTACAGGGGCTTATTTGGCTTAGAGGTCTGATCAATATGTAGACTTAACGCGGAAATGGTGTGTTGTGTGTTCGGGGATAGCAGACAAGATCAGGGGTGGGGTGGGGGGGGGTTGATTCTGGACTTCTCTCTCTGTACCCATTCTTTGCATCTTTCCAGGCAGAATCATATTTTCTTTTTGCTTTGATCATTGTTAATGCATCGGCTGCTTCCCCCCCCCCTTGCCCTGATTGAAAACTGAAACAGTGTCTACTTCCTTCCTTTACTTTCACTATCCAGTAGTCCTGTAAACCATGGGGACACATCTGAAGATTCTGCAACCAGCTTCCTTCATTCCTCGCGGTCGTCTACTTTCTGTAGCAAATTTTTACCACTACGTTACATTATTCCCATACATGATATTATCACCACTACGTTGCAGTATTCCCAAACAAGCCCACTTTTTGTTGTTCCTCTGTACACTGACGCTTTAGTCATTGACTATACCCTCTAAAAAGTCTCTCACCTCCCCTTTGGAGCAAATTCTTTTGTCCTCAGTGCTATCTAGAACCATATATCTATAGAAAACTGTAGACACACATACACCCTACATGTACCCACTTACGCTGACCTGCATCCACATATACACGCACATGCGCACTTACACACAAACACACACACACACACACACACACACACACACACACACACACACACCCCACAACACCCCTACACCCCCCCACCCACACACACACTACACTCACTCACGCAAAACCAAACAACAAACCAAAAAAAATAGAAGGAACAAAAAAAACAAAAACACAATAAAGTGGAGAAAATGAAAGCTGCGTTCCCCTGAGTGGATCAAAACGAAGTTTACAGGCAGCTTCTTTCTGACGTGAAAGCTTCCACAGCGTGGGCCCATCTCTATTGCCTTTCTGCTGTGTGGATTTGGAGTTGGGCCTTTCTGGCCAGGTTTTAATATGATAGCAGGTTTAGCATGATAACACAGTAGTAGGTTAATGAAAGAATACATCACAGGCAGATATACAGACAGCACAGGGACAGAGCTAGTCACACACAGACACACAGACATACATACACAGACAAGTCACTGACAGACAGACAGACACAGACACAGACAGACAGACAGACACACACACACACACACTACAAACACACGCAGACAGAGACATTGACAGACACAGACACACACAGAGACTCAGACACACACACACACACACACACACACACACACTAAACACACACACACACACACCACACACACACACACAACCACACAACACACAATAACACACAACAACACACTACAAAGACACGCAGCCAGAGACATTGACAGACACATGGACACACACAAAGACTCTTCTCACAACACACACACATACCATAGACACGCGCGCACGTGCGCGCGCGCGCAACCACCACACATACACAACAAACACACACACACTAGTTAAACATTACAAGAACATTGAAATATTAAGAACAAAAACAATATGAACGCACAAGGTGATGATGAATGCCTTTATCCATTCAGAAAAAAGGCAATGGAATGCAATGCAACAATATACCTTACTACAAGCACAGCACAGCACAGCACAGCACAGCACAGCACAGCACAGCTACCATAAACCCCACAGCACAGCACAGCACTCCATACCATACCATACCATACCATACCATACCATACCATACCATACCATACAAACCATACCATACCATACTACACCACACCACACCACACCAACCTACCACACCACACCATACCACACACACCACACCACACCACACCATACCACACCACACCACACCACACCACACCACACCTACACCATTCCAGATCAAACCACACCACACGACATCACTCCACACCACACAACACAACCATACCACCCCTCACACGCTTACACAACACCAATCATCCTATCAATTCCAAGACAGAGGCTTCATCCAGTTCTAGTTCCATTCTCCACTTAAAAACGGATTGCTGGGTAGCAGTTGGGTCAGATCTTCCAGTGATTGTTCAGACTCGGTCACATAAATCTAATTTTCTTCAGTGTCAGCCCTTCTCCTCAAAGTATATATCTCAAGGACTCACACACACTGAACCTCTCACATATTCCGATTCTTCATACATATTTACAGAAAATGGACGACAGAGGCTGTGGAAACAGCTGTAGGGTAAAGTCTGACGAGTTAGGGTTTGTAGAGGCTGAGTAGGCTAGCGGTATGGTCGATATGCTGAAATAGGGGTAACGCTTTGTTTTCGTTGCAGGGTTGGCCAGTTACAACGCAAAAATAATATCTTCTTTACATTCTTTTAATTCAAGAAAAATGGAACAAGCATTCATGTGGGATAGACACAGACAGACAAACAGACAGACAGACAGAAGACAGGAAGAAGATAGAGAGAGAGAGAGAGAGAGAGAGAGGAGAGAGAGAGAGAGAGGGGAGAGAGAGAGAGAGAGAGAGAGAGAGAGAGAGAGAGAGAGAGAGAGAGAGGGGGAGGAGGAGACAGGAAGACAGACAGACAGGACAGAGCAGATAGACAGATAGACAGACTGACAGAAACAGAGAGATGGATTAACTTCAACTTCAACTTCAAAACACTTTCTTGTCTCATAGATAATTCAAGTGGGAACAAGCCATACATTGATTAATTCAATAAAAAAAACACCAGCAACATAGAGATATACACGAAATAGAAAATAATATATCCAACAAAAGAGAAAAAAATGGAAATTCAAACAAACAGGAAGACAGAAAAAAAAACGCCAACTGAATGAAAAAAACAGCTAAAAAGACAAGGCAGGACAATGCAGAAAAACACAAAGAAAACAGACAAAAATAACAGAAAAAAGGAAAATGAAAAGGATAACAAAAACAGAAAGAAAACATATAGGGAAAAACATGTACGGAAAGAATAAAATATTTAAAATCATAAATCAAAAGAAAAAAAAAACCAAAGGATTTGAAAAAGAAAGAAAAGAAAGAGAGAGAGAGAGAGAAGAGAGAAGAGAGAGAGAGAGAGAGAGAGAGAGAGAGAGAGAGAGAGAAGACAGACAGACAGACAGACAGACAGAGAGACAGACGACAGACAGACAGACAGACAGACAGACAGACAGACAGACAGACAGACAGACAGACAGAAGAGAGAGAGAGAGAGAGAGAGAGAGAGAGAGAGAGAGAGAGAGAGAGAGAGAGAGAGAGAGAGAGAGAGAGAGAGAGAGAGAGAGAGAGAGAGAGAGAGAGAGAGAGAGAGAGAGAGAGAGAGAGAGAGAGAGAGAGAGAAAGAGAAAGAGAAAGAAAGAAAGAAAGAAAGAAAGAAAAAAGTAAAAACAGAAAAAAGACAGACAGAAAAAAGAAAGAAAGAAAACGAAAGAAAGAAAGAAAGAAAACAAATGAAAAAAAGAACGAAAAAAAATCAATAAAAGAAAGAAAGAGAGAACAAAGAAGAACACGAACAAAGAGAGAGACACACAAAGGAAAACCTTCTAGAGTTTAGCCAAATAGTTATGTGCTTTACGTTCGACCAGGTCATTTCTGACAGCAATAGCAGCAGCGCTTAGCACAGCTTGCACTCTTTTTTCATTGCATTGGCTGTGCACGGTTTGATAGAGACATATGCATCCTGCGTCAGATTCCTAAGAAAGAAATGGAGAAATAATGTGAGTGGACACGCATACATACACGCACACGCGCGCGCGCGCGCGTGCATACACACGTACACACATACACACACACGCATGCATGCACGCACACACACACACACTTACAAACACAAATACACACGTACGCGCACACATACTATGCATACAAAATGCATGCATACAAGCACAAAGTGGGCGCAGGCATGCATATACATGCATGCATACGACAGCATGGAAGTATAACAACTGCAATCTTCTTCCTCCAAATGAACAAGAAAATAAACCAGCCAACTAGTGTATTCTGTCAAGTCACCAATTCATAACAATGGAACAAACTAATAAGTAAAAACCTAGCAAACCATAAACAAAATACACTAATACTATTCGATGTTACTTATCTATCTTCAATACTTTATTTTGTTCTTTTACTTCAAGGTTAATGGAATAGGTGTTCATAAGCTTTTACATCCAGTCTCGTATGCATGCAGTTTTGCAAATATTTGTCATCTATTCCTACTGGCACAAAATATAAATACACACTTCTAAAGGTGGAACTGAATCTATGTGCGCAAGATGTTCCGCGTACATTTTCAAACAGGATCTCGGTTTGTATTCCCATCCGTAGCAGAACGAGCAAGTCACCAAATCTACAATAAATCAAGCAGTCATCTCGACCTCTTAAGGATGAGGTTTTAGTTAATTTATGTGCAAACTATATTGATAGACCAATTGCTTGTTTAATTGCTTGACTTATGCATATGCTTTTGCATATATGCACAAATTTTGTTACTTTTATTTTTTGTATTCAATAGGTTAAGCATTTGTTTATCGACTTTTCTTTTTATCTGATTTCTTTGTTTTATCTTATTTTTTTTATACCACTTTATGTCACAGCAGATTTCTCTGCATGAAATTCGGGCTGCTCTCCGAGGAAGAGCGCGTCGCAGCGCCACCCATAATTTATTTTCTTTTTCCTGTCTGCAACTGTATTTGTTTCCCTATCAGAGTGGCCTTTTTCTACAGAATTTTGCCAGGGACAAACTTTTGTTGCCGTGGGTTCTTTTACGTGCACTAAATAATAATGTGTAACATACATGACCTCGGTTGATAGTCTCATTCTTAAGACAAGCCACCAGACTCACTACTCATGATCTAATGGATGGGGGAAACGTTTTGGGCCCAAACGGTATTCAAACCACCGCATAGTCCGACCCAGACTTTTCGCTTTCTAGGTAGGCACGTTACCTCTAGACCACCGACCCACAAGAAGCTTCTTCAATATTCTTTAATTTGACCAGTCTGTGCCTGATGCCACCACTACCACAGACCTTCAGATGTTTGTCCTCCTCATCTTAGTCATTTCTGACACTCCAATCACCTTCCCTTCAACCTAAAATCTTCCTCACTATCTCCACCTTAATCAAACACAAACCCATACCCTTAACCTTAACACCTCCACTTTCCCACCCTCCCTCCTCCTCCCTCACTCCATGTCTGCACTTTTCCCTGAAAATAAAGACCAAGGGTTAGAGAGAGGAGGGTGAGGAAGGGGGTACAGGGATGTGAACAGAACCTCCTCACAGGGCTAGAGACTCGGTCCATCGATCTGTAAACTTGATCCCCTTTTCTTAACACCGCTGGCTTTGAGACCCCGGGTCCTTTAGCCATTCTGCAGTGTACACAGTGGGGGCTGATTGGATTAGGGGCCGTTTGTGTGGCCCTAATGCCGCTCTCTGCTTGTCTGGGATACATACCCCTGTGCTTTTCCCTCTGTATCCCCCCTGTGCTCAGACAGACGTGTGTTTTTTTCCTCCTGTATTTCCAAACAAATGTGTGAATGCAGGCACATATCTAGCTAGCATCTGCATAGATATCAACAAACACGTGTGTGTTATTTTTTATATTTGTTCTTTTATGTTGAGGATAGTGGAGTAAAGCGCTCATGTCATTTTTTTTTTACATCTAGTCCCTGTGTGGATGCAATTTTGTAAAGCTTACCATCCGTCTGGAAACAGACGAAGACAGACAGAAACAGAAAGACAGACAGAGAGAAACAAAGAGATAAAGAGACAGAGTACGAGAGACGAGTGATGACATAGAGAGTACAGAGAGAAAGAAGAGAGAAGAGAGAAGAGAGAGAAGAGAGAGAAGAGAAGAAGAAGAGAAGAGAAGAGGAGAGAGAGAGAGAGAGAGACAGAGACATATACAGACAAAAAGACAGACAGACAGACAGACAGACAGATACAGACAGACAGAGACAGAGAGAGACAGCGGGAAAGAGAAGGTAGGAGAGAGACAGAGAGTGACAGAGATAGATAGGCAGACAGACAGAGACAGGGACAGAAACAGAAACAGAAGCAAGAGTGAACAGAGAGAGATTGTCCAAAAAGGCTCACATATATAAAGTAATAAGCGCAGCATACTCTCTCCACAAATTATAACTCAACTTCATACTCACGATACGTTTTCAAGAATCCGCGCAAGTATTCCTGTAGGCATGCAAACTCCTTCCTCTTATCCCCATCTTGACACATAATGCATATTTATCTACGAACTTTGGAAAAAAAAAAACAAAAAATAAATATAGGAACAACGGATATGAAAGCATAAAGAAAGTGATGATAAAAATAAAGAAAAATAAGAAAGAGACGGCATGAAGGAAAAACATTTCATAAAAGAATGAAAACACAAAGACAGCGCTTGCACAGGTTGGCCCAGTTAGAGGGTTTGTGTGTGTGTGTGTGTGTGTGTGTGTGTGTGGTGTGTGTGTGTGTGGTGTGTTGTGTGTGTGTGTGTTGTGTGTGTGTGTGTGCGTTGTGTGTGTGCTGTGTGTGTGTGTGTGTGTGTGTGTGTGGTTGGTGTGTGTGCGTGTTGTCGTGTGGTGTTTGTGCGTGTGTGTGTGTTGTGTGTGTGTGTGTGTGTGCGTGTGTGGTGTGTGTGCGTGTGTGTGTGTGCGTGCGTGCGTGCGTGAATGTGCTTGCGTTCGTGCGTGCGTACGTGTGTGTGTATTTGTGTTTTTGTGTGTGTGTGTACGTGTGTGTGTGTTTGTGTGTGTTTGTGGTGCGTGCGCGCACAAGCTCGCTTAGGTTGGCACAGTCCGTGTTTTATGGCTGGTATTATATTTCTGACTTGAAGATCAGAAAGGCTTGTGTTCGTTCTATCCAATTGTATCTGTGGGGTACGTGTGCAGCAGTGATGGTTTCAGCTTCACAAGGCAGTCGTGATCTCTAAGAAACAGAGATATCCCTCCCCACTCCTACATACATATGCAGACTAGACATGTGTGCACATGCACACACACATACACACATATAAACACACGCCTATTTATGCATTCATGCATGCATACAAGCAAGCAAACAAGCACACACACAGACACACACACAGACACACACACACACAAACACACACACATACACAAACACACACACACACACAACACACACACACACACACACACACACACACACACACACCCAAGCACACGCGCGCACGCCACGCGCATGCAGTGTTGTAAACAATCTCGCTCCTTTCCTTTCTATCTGTAACAACTTCTTCCCTTTTTAACAAAAAGTACCGACGCTAAGAATGATGCTAACTTCGAAACCTTTTCTCATTTTCATAAATATTTGCTAGAGCGTTACGAAAATACCATAAGGAATATAAGCCGGAGGGAAAGGGTGCGACGGAAAGCAGAGAAGTCTGTATAAGATGTTAGCAGATCCCACGTAGCCAAAGTTCCATTGATCTCTACATTTAGTGAGTTCTTTACAATCATGTCTTTAAGACCGAGGTCTCTAGAGATCCTTTAGAGCACTCTTTTGGGGCTGTTTCATTATTGTCTAGGTATTTTCTTAACCATGATGACGCTTTGTCCTTCCTGTAGTACTTCTGGATGTTTTCTCTTTTAATCCTGTCCGCCATTGACAGCTTTGCTTGAGAGAAGAAACCATGCAAATCCACACATCCAAACTTGTGTGTAGGTACACACGTCGAAATGTCTGCAGACATGCGTGAATGTGGACATATGCACACATTTTTCATTGCCTGTATTCTTACGTATGCAGACATACGCATAGATTATAAAGTCTTATCAAATTGTTTGGAATTTCAAAACGATGGGCTATATCATCAGTGTCATGACTTCAGTTGAAAACAGTTCATTACTCTCGGCAACAAGCTGGTCACTCCCTCCCACCTCAAAACCCTCTGCTGCCTCAGGAATATAGAAAGATACCCCACACCAAGCTAGACAGCAACCTCTATAGCAACTTCTTCATTCCCTCCATCTGAACACCACTAAAGAAAACAAATAATTGTGGAGAGATAAGATGGGATAAGGGGAGGGGTGGGGGGAGGGGGGTTGGGAGAGGGATGTTAGCACAGTTCCAGATGCTGCCCAAGTCTTATCGATGTGTAAACTTATCAGGTCTTTGGCAGTATTGGGTTGGGGGCCGGCCATAGGATTTCCACATTGCAGTGCACACTTGGAGAGGTTGTGAGGCGCTACAGTATCCGCCTGTGTCCACACTGACTGACATCTCTTCTGGAAGTGGTCAAGTGTGCATCGACACTGTCTGTTTCTCTGGGCTGCTTTCTTGCCTTTTCTGCTCCTGTCTTCTTTGCCTGACTTGCGTCTTCACCTCCTAAAGCTACTTTTCAAAGATAAACTTACAAATTCTGTCTGCCTGTGTGTCTGTATTTGTCTGTGTGTCTGTGTGTCTGTGTGTCTGTGGTGTCTGTGTGTCTGTGTGTCTGTGTGTGTGTCTCTCTCTCTCTCTCTCTCTCCTCTTCTCTCTCTTCTCTTCTCTCTCTGCTCTTCTCTCTTCTCTCTCTCTCTCCTCTTCCCCCTCCTCTCTCTCTCTCTCTCTCTCTCTCTCTTCTCTCTCTCTCTCTCCTGTGTCTGTATTGGGATTATTTTATTATCATTATCATGATGTAGTCATAAGGGCGGGAACTGGATGTAGAAAAGCACATGGGTGTTTTATTCATTATCCTCCAGATAATAGAATTTGATCATATACATGCATATATATCTATATCAATCTGCCCCCCCCCCCCTCCATATCTCTCTCTCTCTGCCGGGTGTTTTTCTTTTCACCCTCATTCCCGATTTTGATAACATAGATGATGAATAACAACAAAAACTAGAATAAACAAAGATATGAAAGAAAATATATAACACAGTAATAAAATTATAAACAGAACACGTGACTAAAGCAATCAATAAAAAATAAACACTAAAAATACATAATAAAGTGTCGAAAAAGGAAACACAACGAAACGAAAAAGGGCTGACATCTTTAAAAGCTCATAGCCTACATAAAATAATTCAACCACGAGGCAAAGAATATGAACACATAATATGAGAGAGAGAGATAAATAAATAATAGAGAGAGACAGAAAAAATGAGAGAGCGAGAGGGGGGAGAGACAGAGAGAGACAGAGACAGAGAGAGACAGACAGACAGATAGACAGACAGACAGACAGACAAACACCAGCACAGAGAGAGAGAGTATTCATTCTACCAAGAAGACGTTGTTAATATCAATGTATATTTTTGGTCTGTGTATGAGCATGTCTGTGTGTATGTTAGCGTGCTCCTCTCACCTTGTATGTCTCCTTCCTTGTCTCCTCTGACAAAAGGAGAAAAAAACCCGAAATATTCGACAAAATAAAAAGAAAACTACAAAGAAAAGAAAGGAAAAAATGGAAAGACAACAAATGAAAGAGAAAAAGAAAAGAGCCCAACAGCCCACAAATCATACATTAGATCCATCTCACTGGCCAGGAGAGCCAATATTTTACGGCCAGCAATATATCTGACTTGAACATGAGAGCATCCTATGCCTATGCCTGTATTCTATTGTGTATCTGGTGTGCATGTATGACATTGATAGAGGTGTATGGAAATTGAAACTTTCTCACGAACATAGACAATCCCTCTCTCTACAGGCAGACAGACAGACAAAGACATACGCACACACACGTGCATATGTATGTATGTATGTATGTATGTATGTATGTATGTATGTATGTATGTATGTATGTATGTATGTATGTATGTATGTATGTATGTATGTATGTATGTATGTATGTGTGTGTATGTGTGTATGGTGTGTGTATGTATGTATGTATGTATGTATGTATGTATGTATGTATGTATGTATGTATGTATGTATGTATGTATGTATGTATTTGTATGTATGTATGTATGCATGCATGCATGCATGCATGCATGTATGTATGTATGTATGTATGTATGTATGTAGTATGTATGTATGTATGTATGTATGTAGTATGTATGTATGTATGTATGTATGTATGTATGTATGTATGTATGTATGTATGTATGTATGTATGTATGTATGTATGTATGTATGTATGTATGTATGTATGTATGTATGTATGTGTGTGTGTGTGTATGCTGCATGCATGCATGCATGTATGCATGCATGCATGCAAGCATGTATGTATGTATGTATGTATGTATGTATGTATGTATGTATGTATGTATGATGTATGTGTATGTATGTATGTATGTATGTATGTATGTAGTATGTATGATGTATGTATGTATGTATGCATGCATGTATGTATGTATGTATGTGTATGTGCGTGTGTATGTATGTATGTGTGTGATGTATGTATGTATGTATATGATGTATGTATGTATGTAGTATGTATGTATGTATGTTTAAGTATGTATGTATGTATGTATGTATGTATGTATGTATGTATGTATGTATGTATGTATGTATGTATGTATGTATGTATGTATGTATGTATGTATGTATGTATGTATGTATGTATGTATGTATGTATGTATGTATGTATGTATGTATGTATGTATGTGTACTCCCTCTCTGTATCCTTGCGATTCCAGCAAACTCTCTCGTTCGGATGTTGGGGGCTCTATCAATATAAACACCATCCCC
>CM060321.1:62612627-62615127 GCA_030674155.1 Stramonita haemastoma
GAGAGAGAGAGAGAAGAGAGAGAGAGAGAGAGAGAGAGAGAGAGAGGAGAGAGAGAGAGAGAGAGAGGAGAGAGAGAGAGAGAGAGGAGAGAGAGAGAGAGAGAGAGAGAGAGAGAGAGATGAGGAGAGAGGAAGAGAGAGAGAGAGAGAGAGATTTTACGCTACGAAAACCATGATAAGTCATATGACATTGTTGCTTTCTTGATAAAAGTGAGAAGAGGATGTTTGCATTCAGCATGACTTCAAAGGTATGTGTGTACACGTGGTGTGTATGACAATTCGTTCCATCTCTTCCGAAGATTCCATCGCACATGCTTATGCTGTCTTTGTAAGATATATATATATATATATATATATATATATATATATATATATATATATATATATATATATATATATATATATATATATATATATTATACATATATATATATATATGAAGGCAAAACTAAATACAAAATCAGACAAATAAGTCAATAATAATAAATAAACAATAAATAAATAAATGAATAAACAAATAAATAAATAGATAAATGAACAAATAAATAAATAACAGGAGAGATAAAACCGAGATGCCGTATGTGAACGCACGCAGAACATCTTGCGCACATGTTAAAACCCGTTCTGCTTTTCGGAAGATGAGGCCATTGTGTGCCAGTGGGAACAGATGACAGAGTTTACCAAACTGCATACACACAGGGATTGGATGTAAAAAAAATGCGTATGCGTGCTTATTCCATTATTCTCGAAATAAAAGAATAAAAGAATAAAAGAAAAAAAAAGAGAAAAAAAACAGTGTTTTATGGCCAGAGCATTTCGTATAGGAAAAACAGCACAGCTTGTGCATATCTCTATTGCATTTGTCATGTAGGCTATTGACTGACACGCTGAGGAACTGAACCTCTCCCATAGAATGCAGAGAAAGTGTCGATAGGATAGGAGAGGTGGTGAATTTGATAACATGTCTGTACATGTTTTCATAGAAAAACCCTACTTTTCTCTTGTTTTATAGAAACATTTTTGTTTATGGCTCATTGGTTATTATTTCGTACACCCTTCAATTCTGGATTCAGCTTTTATCAATGTTTTCATGATTTGCTTACTACTTGTCTTGTCCCTTAATCAACCTTTTGTTGTTGCCTAAATGTCCACGGAAAGCTGAAAACCTGCGAGGAGTGGAGGAAGCTGGTTACAAAATCGGTAGTGGTACCCCAACCATCTACTGGATTACGGGTTATGTGAGGCGAGGAGATGTACCCAATGTCCTCCTACGACCATCTATATTCAGAAGCCGATGGTGACAAAGCTAATATCTATCAATCTTTGTTCACATAGTTTACCACCTACCTATCCATCTTTCGCTATGTCTAGTTTTCTGCTTATAAGCCAGTATACACTTAGCGATGCAAGGTATCCTGTAGTTGTAACAAGGGTTTAAATTGTATGAACTTACAAATAGGCTTGGCATAACAATGACAATGCAGAATTAATTCTGTTGTTATAACAAGGCATTAAGCTATGTAAACCTGCAGAAGGGCTTGCCATAAAATATAATGTATACAATGAATCCTTTACTTAGAACAGAATATTATATTTTGTTCACTTTCAGAGGAACTGACCATACTAGCACTATTAGGCTTAGCTCTTAAGTCAGATTACCAACTATACCTTTTTTCAGACCAAACTATCTCCACTCCTAATGCATTAGTAACTCTTCCCACCACATGAACAATGTTTTCACACTTCCTCTGTCACAGACACTAGCAGTGCGCTGGTCCCTCCTCTCCTGTTTTTACTCTTCCGATTCTCCTGAGAACGATAAGTGGGGTAGAGAGAAGATGGAAGGGATTGCCAGCAGAGCCCCATGTGGCCAGACTCCCGTCTCTCGGTGCATTGGTCAGATTTCTGACCCTGCTGGCTTCAAGGCCAAGGTCCTTAGACATGCTTTGGAGTGCAGTTTGTGGGGGTTCAGTGAGTTCGGTGGTGAACTGCATGGAATGTGTACAAGCAATATTGCTTTAGTGTGCATGTAACAATGTGCATGTTATAATGTGCATGTATCCGTTCCTGTCAATAAAAACACGCACACATGTACAAATGCCAACCCATGCAGAAAATCCTGTGCACACGTTAAAACCCCGTTCCGCTTTTCGGAAGAGTATGCCATTATGTGTCAGTTGGAAAGGATGATATAGTTTACAAAACTGCATATACATGTAGGGGGGATGTAAAAATGCACATCAGTGCTTATTCCATTATCCTCGAAAGAAAAAATAATAATAGCATGGTTACAAGGACGGTTGCGTACACATGCATGAACGCATATTATATCTATTCAATATTTTTGTTTTGTTTTACAAGACAGTTATCTAATATGTTGCTATATGCTCATTGCTTGAGACAAGCCATCACATTTTCTGAACTTTCGAAAGGGTCGTTCTCTCAACAACACCTCTTAATTTTAATCTGAGAACACTAAAAATGCAAATCATCATTCCTG
>CM060321.1:62627627-62647627 GCA_030674155.1 Stramonita haemastoma
AAAACAACCAAAGGAGAAAAAAACAACAACAACAAAAAACCCCACTCAAAAGCCATACACACACACACACACAAACACACACACACACACCTACACCTACACACACACACATACACACACCTACAGCTACAGCTACACCTACACACACACACACACACACACCACACACACACACACACACACACACACACACACACACACACACACACACACACACAACACACACACACAAACACACACACACAGTTTGCGCTCATCCACTCAGCACGTATACTCCTACGCACATGCACACATTTAGAGTCTTTTAAAAATCATATAGTGTAAAAAACAACAACACAAAAACAGCTTATATCAGTTACAATGTAACCAAAAACCATTATTTAAGACTTAAAAAAAAGTCCATGAAATGTCTATAAGCAATTTATGTCAGATTACAATATCTCTATACTTCAGTTCATACTTTATACATACTTTGTGTGTGTATGTGTGTGTGTGTTTGTGGTTGTGTTTGTGTGTTTGTGGCTGTGTTTGTGTGTTTGTGGTTGTGTTTGTGTGTCTGTGTGAGTGTGTGTGTGCGTGCGTGCGTGTGTTTGTGTGTGTGTGTGTGTGTGTGTGTGTGTGTGTGTGTGTGTGTGTGTGTGTGTGTGTGTGTGTGTGTGTGTTGATTTGCTTTTCATTCATCAAGGTATCTATCTAGGAAAAATCATTTCAACATTATCATGTAACTAATATAATTACGACAACTTAAAGAAAATATATATGCTATTAGAAAAACACGATAAAAAAGAGACAAAAAAGGGAAAAAAATGCACTCAAAAGTCACACACACACACACACACACATACACACAACACACATACACACACCACACACACAACACACACACACACACACACACACACACACACACACACACACACACACACACACACACACACCGAGTCACCCCCTACCCACCCACTCATCCCCTCACACACACTCGCCCCCCTCCCCTCACAAACTAAACACACACACACACACACACACACACATACACACACACGCGCGCGCGCGCGCGCGCGCGCGTACGCGCTCACACCCACACTGGTGCATACAAACTCACAAAGGGGAAACAAACTAGCAATAGAAGGACACAGAATTAGGCTAATGCATGCGAACAAAAAAGGAGTCAAACAAAAACCTAAAGGAATAAACGTTGCTGAAAGGTAATCTCTAATTACCTTAAACTAGACGCCTCCGCTAGAAAACTGCCAACATCATACAAATCTTCAAGACATCTTCATTGTAACGATCAATTTTGAATAATAAAAAGCTAACGTGTCTCTTTGATTTTACGTCTATTCACTTAGTGATATTAGACAAAAAAACACCAACGTAAATATGAGCCTGAAGCATTCAATTCAGAGACAGACATCTGTTTTGTTTCATGAACATGAGGTCGATGAATTCGTTATATGTGTCATTAGAGTAGAGGAAAACAATTATTGTATGTGAAATTTTGTGTGTGAGTGTTTTGTTTTGAATTTGCTTCGTTTTGTTTAATGTCCGTTTTTCATTACTTTGCGATTTTAGACAAAATGATGCAGACAAATTGATGTGTGTGTGTGTGTGTGTGTGTGTGTGTGTGTGTGTGTGTGTGTGTGTGTGTGTGTGTGTGTGTGTGTGTGTGTGTGTGTGTGTGTGTGTGTGTGTGTGTGTGTGTGTGAACGTGTTTTAACGGGAGTGCAAGGTGTTCTGTGTGCGTTCGCACACGGGACTTCGGTGTATTATCTCATCCAAAGATCTTTTGGGGGGAGTGGAATCGACACTTATATAAACTCCAAAGGAAAAAAATCCTCTTGAACGAGATTCGAACCAGCAAATCTCAAGTGCAATTTACATTAATCTAACCACCAGGTTATCCCGCGTTCTTTCCACACACACTCGGTTTTTTTTTTTAAGATAAAAAGTTTCACTTTTAACCGGTTTCTACTCTTAAATACATCTTGTAAACGAATTTCAAGATAAAAATAATAGCTCCTTCAAGAAATCTTCGGCAGTTTCAAAATTGCAGCCAAAAGAAGATCTTTGATGTTTTTATTAAGCTGAAGAGCAGTGTAACGACAGGCAGAAACAAAAGTTCACAACTCTTGCACATCTAATTCTAAGACGCAAAAGCAATTTTCTCCTCAAAATGAGAAGGTGATGACCTCTTTATGTGTTCCATTCCATCAAGACAAAAATACCTCAGGTTTCAACTGTATTTTCTCAGTGTTTTTTTCTTTTTTGCTGGGACTAATAAGCTTTAACAATTATCGATGAAAGCAAAGTGTCGATCCAAACATAAAAATGTTGTCAAGTTTTCCAAAGTTATGTGTTGAGATTGTCTCCATTTGAGAAAAGCATGATCTCATCAACAGGCTAGAGTCTCCTTAAATAGATAAAAATAAAGCATATTTTGAAGTCAGTATACGGCTGCATGTGAGCTGAAATATGATACCTGAAAACTGCCTAAACAAATTCATCATCAAGAGCCTAATACATCGATAGGCTCAGAGTGTTTCGTGATGAATGAGACCGAGTGTAGACTCTATTTTGTATATGATTACCGCGTTACTTAGCGGAGAAACTCCCTACAAATTCTACTATATTCACTACAGAGAATTTGGGTCCGAAGAAGAAGATAAAAAGAATCTATTACAAGATAATCGACCCAAAACAAACGAGATAATAATCTAATTGTTGCAGCGTCAAATAGTGTTGTCTTTGTGGGATGCTATATCTCACAAAATAGAGGATAGAGTATCTTGCGTCTGAGAAAACGTTTGTTGGTGGGGGGGGGGGGGGGGGGGGGGGATTGCATTCATCTCAAGAACAGACTCTGGTGTAATGTTAGCTAGAAATCAGATCTTTATGTTTGAAGAGTCCACCGGAGTTAGCGACATAGAAAGAAGAAGAGTCTCATTATTCAGTTAAGAAAATATAGTTGAAACTTTGCTTTGAAAGATGATGTTTGTAGGCTGTTAATACAAGTGAATCGAAAAAAATTAATTGATTAGATAAAAGAATCATTTTGTACAAAACATCATTATTTGAAATCCATTATCTAAGATTGTGTTGTCTGATCATAATCATTATCTATGACATATATATTTTTGTTAATGTTAAATCGAAGATGTCATTCTTCACGTGTGGGGATGTCGGGGAGAGAGAGGAGAGGGGGGGGGCTATCAGTATAAAAAGCAAAGCATCCCCACCTTCTGGACATTTTGTGCTAAGAATTCTCTCTTTTCTCTCCTTCCCTTTGTTTCTGCCTTGATACTTTCCTTCCTTGCACCTCCTTCTTGTTTCTTGTTTGCCCTCTTGGTCTGTTCTCCTGCCCATTTTTTCCAAGAGACTTGATAACAATTCTCTCCCACACCGAAATCTGATGTGTTAGGCCTGACTTGTCAGGACGCTTATCGGCAGCGCAACAAAAATTTTCCTTCATGTGACAGAAAACAGTAGTTGCTGTATGAGCATTAGACGAAGAAAAAGCAGGAGATGAAATTACAACTTTGAAAAAAAGCAACAAGTAGCAAAACGCTAAGATGAAAATGCAACACACTCGCTATTTTGTCAAGACATCAAAACTCTTTGCAAACACATACAAAAAATCAACTGTAAAATAACTTTGTGCACTAGCGAAAGAATTTCTACAAAATATAAAGAATTTAAAAGCAGAGGATTAGACACCAGAAATAAGACACTGACCTACTTTTTGTAGCAAAACTGTATTAACAGATTTTCTTGTGTTTGTTCTGGGAAAATGAGATCTTTCGTAACAGAGACGATAATGTCTTTGATTTTTTGAGAACATCTTAGAAGAAGTAAACTTCATCTGAAGATTCACAAAATGTAGAAGTTGGGTTCTCTGACGTCTGTACTGACAAAGACTTCAGGAGAATGGAGAGAAAAGGAGGATAAAAGAGGAAAAGGAGGAGGGGAGGGTAACGATACACAATGGCATTTGTTCCCATTCTCCCAGTGTCTTCTCCAGCCTTCATGGTTGTCTAGCTCCTCTCTCTCTCCATTGTCAGAGTCCGTGTTCGTCTCTGTTTTCTGTCTTGCTCTGTGTTTTCTATTTCTGTCTTTGCCTGTATGTCTGTCTCCGTCTGTCTGCCTTCACGTCTGTCGCTGTTTTTGTCTCTGTCTCTCCGTCTTCGTGTCTGTTTCTGTTTCTGTCTCTGTCTGCTTCAATCTTTCTCTTTCTTTGCCATTCTGTCTTATTGCAGGAATACTCGTACAAATGAAAAGTTTTGAAAAAAAGTCAGATTAACTTTCAGCGGAAAAGTTTGTGGGAAAGAACACACGAGGTCAAAACATGAGAGAAAGACACAGACAGACAGAGACAGACAGACAGACAGACAGATACACAGACACAGACACACAGACACACAGACATACAGACACATAACACACACACGCACACACACACACACACACACACACACACACACACACACACACACACACACACACACACACACACACACACACACACACACACCACACAACATACACACACACACACACACCACAAGCAAACACAAACACAAACACAAACACGGATACGTATATAATCTCATAAACAAAAAAACATGATGTGGGTTACAAGCCACGATTAAGAAAACTAACCCAGTAAACAGGAGAGTATTTATGACAGAAAATACAAGAAAACACAGTTTCCTAATCAATATTAGTACGACTAACTGCCTTTCCTTTCCACACACATAACAACACAAAAAGCAGCCAGACATCAACGATACGTAGGCCAACTATAAACGTGTGTCTACAGTTCATTTTTGGCACTTTTTAAAAAACCTGTGAAACAACAGACCTCAACCCTCATCTCTCATAATCTGCTTTTAAAGACTCACCCTTCCTCTGAGGTCGGAGTGTGGTTGCCTATGCGGTGAGGTACTTGCAAGCAACTAGAATGTTCAGATTGATTGTCCAATGTGTAATTAGGGTGTAAAAATCATTGCAAGGCGGGTTGAGTGAGAGAGAGAGAGTGTATATTCAGGATGACTCCTCGAGTGTTGAACAGCAGAGCGCCCAACAATATCATCATCATCAACAACAACAACAACAATAATAATAATAACAATAACAACTTGGCCCAGGCCAAAAGCTGTGTCAATTGGGGGGGACGGATAGCCTAGTGGTCAGAACATTGCGCTGGCACTTTGACGACCGGGTTCGAGTCCGGTCGAGGAAATTTTTCTCCTGGAGTTAAATCAGTGCTGACTCCACTCTCCCCAAAAAGTCCTTCGGATGAGACTTTTAAACCGAGGCCCGTGTGCGAACGCACGCAGAACATCTTGCGCACACGTTAAATCTGTTCAGCATTTCGTAAGAGTAGGCCATCGTGTGCCGGTGGGAACAGATGACAATATTTACAAAAAAAATGCATGCACACGGGGACCGGAATGAAAAAAAGCACATGATTGCTTATTCTGTTATCCTCGATATAAAGAATAAATAAATAAATTATTGATGTTTGCTAATTGCCAAAGCCTACAGAAAAAATGTTGCTATGTTGTCAGATGTTGTGTTGAGATTGCCTTCAGCCATGACATGCTCTAAACATATCAGCCTACACTCTCCTTTAAAGGATGAAAAAAATCTGCTATAAGGCGAAGTACTTGAAAACAGTCATACATGCAAACTTCTCCCTCAGTGTGCAATTTCAGTGAGTCAGGGAGCATATTCTGGGTGATCTCCCAGAAACTTCAGCCGGGAAACAACAACAACAACAACAACAAACAACACAACAACAACAACAATCCCTCCGCCTTAACTGTCTTTCCATGTAGGACCACTCACAATAAATTGCGATTGTCACGCTAGCCCACTACACATTTTCTGTTTCCCAAAAAAAATATTAAAGTATTTTGATCAGAAAACTCACATCTCTTTTTTTTGTACCAAAAAATGCAAGCCTCCTGAAATAAGTTTATACCCACCCCCTGCTGTCAATATGGGATCTAGAACGGAGCAGATTAAAGTCTAATCTTTCTTCTCAGTGTTTTCATTTATCGTCTCAATGTCTTGCTTCTTCTTCGTTTTTCTTTGATGCTCGTCTTTGCCAAAGAGCGCAGATTACAGGCACATCACGCGTGTTGTCCATGCTGATGAATGCCGTTCTTTGTGAGGGAAGAATAATAGTGGAGGAGACCTTGGGTGTTGTTTCACTTCTTTCAAGTTGTTTATACCTGCCTTCAAGCGATTGGGGAAAACTTGGGGAAAAACAGTGTCTTGTTTCCCAGTAAATGGATATTCTTTAAACACAAAACTTTCGCTGGCTGGTTAAGGTTCAGTGTCTGGCTTGTTTACTTGGCTGGTTGTGGTGCTGAAAAGTGCAGCATTACATATTGCAAAGGAGCCTGGCCCCCGATCCTGCTTTATTTTTTGCTCTTATTCATATGCTGAGTTTCTTGTGGAGGAGACAAGGTATATACCATCATGTAAGTGGATCAGTGGTCTAGAGGTTACTAACGCGCCAGCCTAAAATCGAAAAGTCAGGGTCGGAGTGTGCGGTGGTTCGAATCCCGTTTGGGCCTTAAACTTTCCCCATCTTTTAGACCAGAGTAGTAGTCTGGGTGCTAACTTTCAGATGAGACGATAAACCGAGGCCCCGTGTGTTACACATCATTATTTAGAGCACGTAAAAGAACCCACTGCAACAAGAGAGTTGTCTCTGGCAAAATTCTATAGAAAAAGCCACTGATATGGAAACAAGTACAGTTGCAAACAGGAAAACAATGAGTGTCGCTGCACTTATGGCGACGCCCTCTCCCCGGGGAGAGCAGCCCAAATTTCACACAGAGAAATCTGCAGTGAAATAAATAAATAAAAGAAATAAATAAATAAACTGATCAATTAAATAACAGTTACCATGTAGGTAAATGATTAATACAGAAATATAGAGAAAAAAGATTGATGTGCATGTTAATATTTTTGATGATCAAACAGCTGAAATATGTGACGCTTTAAACTCCTTTGCTCTTAATCATTCATTTAAAACGAATCAATTTTAGTGTAGAATGTTCACTGTTCACAATGTTTGTTGTTTACTAGGTACTGATGGCCAGTTGACGCATGCACGCACGCACACACGCACACGCGCACGCACCCCCCCCCCCACACACGCACGCACGGACGCAACACACACACACACACACACACACACAAAACACACACACACGCGCGCGCACAAAACACACAACACACACACACACACACACACACACACACACACACACACACACACACACACACACACACACACACACACACACACACACCCTCAACCCCTTTGCCTCTCGCAAACCTATAAAGGTTTTGTCAGGAATGTCGTTGTCGGTGATATAAAGCTCATTATGAGTTGTTGATGATCTTCAGATTCCATTTCCTTCTCCAATATTCTGCATAGCCATTATTCAGGTAACTATCAGGGTTGCGTCTTTCTTGCATAATGGGCAAAAGATGGTTCTTTGTTCGCTGCTGTTTATGCCATTGCTGGTGCAATGTTGTTTATACTAAGTTATACATTTATGTAGATAGCTGTGGTTGTGCCGGTGGGAACGGATGAGAAGATTGACAAAACTGCATATACACATGGATTAATGTAAAAAAAACAACCACAAAAAACAAAAAAAACACGCATGAGTGCTTAGTCCATTATCCTCGAAATAAAAGAATGAAACAGAAAATAAAATAAAATAACAATAAGTGAGCACAAAATAGGGGAATGATTATTTTGTTACACACAAAACAGAACTTTTTATTCTGACTTAGAATTAAAAAAATGTATCTATCTTTATAAAGCTGGCTTACATCAAGCTGTACCGACAGTTTTTTTATATAATAAAGTAAATGAAAATAGCATTTACTTTCTTTATAGTCATAAGTAAAACGCTTGGCTACATGCACATTAAAAATAATTGGGTTTCGAGATTTTATGGCCAAAAATGCATTGTTTCCTTTTCTCTGTTCTTTCTGTTATTTCTAAGATGATGAAATAACCACTCATGTGTTTTATTTTACATTCAGTCCCTGTGTACATGCAGTTTTGTCAATGTTATCATCCATTACCACCAGCATAAATGGCTACTCTTTGAAAGGTGGAACCGATTTTAATGTCTCCACACAAAGGTCTGCATGCGTTCACATACGGGATCTAGGTTTATAGACTCATACGAAGCTGTCATTCATGTAAGCACTGTAACAAAACCTTTATCACATTTGTACTATGCCTTGAAATGTTTTACGTTGAATTTCTTTTATCCACGATAAGTTCATAGAACAACGACATGTAATCCCCTTTAAGCTAACAAAACAACCTGAAGCTGGATTTTGGCTGCCTATATGATGTTGTACTTGAAAAGGGAGTCTCCTCCAGCATGTTGAAGGTGGCGTTCCATCTCCTCTCCCACGCTGCTTTACCTTCCCTGACCCTAAACAGGGCAGGTACCCATTTACATCTGGGTGAATTGGGGGGGTGGGGGGGGCTGTACTGAAGCCAAGGCGCGCAAAACAGTCACCCATCCAACTGGTAACCACGCTCGATGCTACTTAACTTTGACTTGGGGAAAGTGAATGCTCTGACCACTGAGCTATCCCGCCCCTTATTCCTGCCTGCTGTTGTGGAACCTCTAACGGGGTCCATTAATGCCTGATCTTTCTTTCAATCTTTCTCTGCTTTATCTCCTCTCTCTCTGTGATGCTCTGTGTATCTGCCAAAGAAAGCAGGCACGTTCACTGTGTTGTCCATGTTGATGAATGCTGTTCTTTGCTTCTTTGCCGGAGAGCAATACAGCTGTAATGAGCATGTTGTTGCTTCCCTTCTTTTCAGTTGTCTGTACATGCCTTCAAGCTACGGGAAAAAACGAATAGAGAGAAGACAGTGTTTGACTTCTTCGCAAACAGCTAGAAAAAGCTTTTCTTACCCAAACTTTTTTTTACGGTGTGTTGATTTTGGGATTTCATTGCTGAGAATGGCATCATTATGTTTACAAATAGGAGAAAAGCTAGGTTTTTCGCAGCTGTTATATCGAGAATTGTTGACATTAAAGATCATTTGGTGTTTCTTGTAAAAGAAGACACCGTTACACAGCACCTTGCAGTAAAATATTCTAACAATGCACAACAATACTAACGTAAAAAAAAATCTGAACATGACACACAACACACATGTCACTATACACACACACACACACACACACACACACACACACACACACACACACACACACACACACACACACACACACCACACACATTCTCCCCACCCCATCCTATTCCCCGCCACTTCACAATTATTATTATTATGTTTTCTGACACGATTTCCTTGTCAGTGATGCAAACCCATTATGAGTTATTGATGATCTTCATATTCCATTTCCTTTCCTGATTAGTCTTCAATACCCTGCATGGGTCCTCACTCAGAGGGCTGCTACAGCTGCGTTTTTTGATAACATGAATACAATATGGCTCTTTGTATGCTGGTGTTGTGTCAGCGCTGATGCAATGTTCTTTATTAAGCTATGTTAGTTTGTCAATAACTCCTGGTGAATGAGCACAGGCTAAGCACCTAAGCTTTAGTATCATTTCTTTATTCTTTTTCTTTATCGAGGATGATGGAATAAGCCCTCGTGTGCTTTTCACACACACACACACACAACACACACACACGCGCGCGCGCGCGCGCGCGCGCACACCTGCGCGCGCCACACACACACACACACACACACACACACGCACCACGCACCACAACACAAACAAACAACACAAAGACAACACACACACACACACCACACACACACACACACAAACCACACACCACTACGCACAATACAGACACAAACGAAAGTAAGAGAGAAGAAAAAAGAAAAGAATACAGACACAACAAGAGAGAGAGAGAGAAGAAAAAAAACACAGGGAACCGTATGGTCTACGTACAGATAAATAATGTGTGTGTGTTGTTAGAAAATACTTAGCGAGAGAAAAGAAAGAAAATATCTAAGACTTTATTCTAAACCTAAAACTAGAGTTTACCAAAGTTAAGACTCTTCTAGGGAATAGTACAAAACCCATCAAGATGGGCAAAAGTCGTTCAAACAATAACTAAGCGCTTTGCTGTCATATGCGACTAATAAGTATTGTCCTTGCTAATGAGATTATAAATGTTCACTGGAAAATGGGTCAGGTGGGGGTACAATATCAAGACATAAAATTTGAGGTGTGATGCTGAGTGCTTTTGTTATGAGTTTCAGTGACATTTCTTCAGCTTGTATGTTATTAAATGAGGAAAAACAATGGCTGTGTTTGAAGCCACTAGGATTTCAAACTTCAGGCTAAAAAAAATGGAGTGGTTAAAGCACTGGTGATCCTCAGAACATTGTGAATAAGTACGAGGAAACGAGACATATGGAAAAAAACCCTCAGAAAACAAATGGAAAATAGCAGTCCATCGTTACCTTTACTTTTTATTTATAGCTGGCATTCTATCTCTCTTTCATCTTCTGTGTGTGTGTGTGTGTGTGTGTGTGTGTGGTGTGTGTGTGTGTGTGTGTGTGTTGTGTGTGGTGTGTGTTGTGTGGGGTTGTGGTGGTCTTCTGTTGTTGTGTTTGTATTGTCTTGTTGTGTTTATGTTCGTTTGTGTGCATGTGCGCGCGTCTGTCTGTCTGTCTGTCTGTCTGTCTCGTCTCTATCCTCTCTTTTGTGTCTTATCTTCTCGTTCTGTGTGTCTGTGTAGCTGTGTGTCTGTCTGTGTGACTGTGTGTCTGTCTCTGTCTGTCTGTCTCTGTCTGTCTGTCTGTCTGTCTGTCTGTCTGTCTGTCTGTCTGTCTGTCTGTCTGTCTGTCTGTCTGTCTGTCTCTTCTTCTCTTCTCTCTCTCTCCTCCCCTCTCTCTCTCTCTCTCTCTCTCTCTCTCTCTCTCTCCTCTCTCCCTCTCTCTTCTCTCTCTCCTCTTGCTATGTTATTTTTTGTTTAAATAATTATCAGTGATCCAGTTGGATGACGCGTTTTGTTGAATGTATTCTGTTTTTTTTTTTTTTTTTTAATATTGTTTGAACTGCTGCTGGTGGTGATGCTGGTATGTAGGGGTAGGGAGGGGGTTTCTTAGCTTTATCCCTGATCAGGCAAGGCCGGATGAAAAAAAGTATGTAATGCTTACTTACTCTGTTACCCTTGAAAATAAAGATTATCATTCATTCATCTCTCTCGCTCGCTCGCTCTCGCTCTCTTTTCATATATACGTGAAGACAGATGTCATTTAAAATAAAATAAACGTTACGTTTCTACAAAATGCACTTTATCTATGAGCACACGATTATGAGAGTAAACCTGATTTAAACTTTAGCCATTTTGAAAGATATTGATTTCTGAATAGTTTTCCTGAAATGCTGTCTTTGTAACAGTAAAAAAACAAAGAGTGTTCTGTCCCAGATTCCACTAAAAGTAGAGCAGTATCGTAATTCCTGCTAAAAAAACCCATTCTACGTACGAAAAAAATATCAATGCTTGTTTCATCTGTACATCAGAATTGTTTGCAGTTCTTATAGCTTTGATTTTGTTGGTTTGCTACTTATTTTTGTTTTGTATTTACATAATTTTGTTTTATGTTTACTTTAAAAAGGTACTAATATTATTAAAGCTTTGACAAGGAAAGACAAGGAGATGAAATGAAGTGTTTGATACACTGTATTGCAATAAGAGGAATGGGAGAAAATTTAGCTGAGATTAATCTCATTATGGACTTATAGGCTACAAAAATTGCATCTAATTGCAATTTTTAAACACTTAATTTATGTGTCCTTTCCTCGTTTCATGAAACCATTTCGAACTTTGTTAATGTGTCTTGCAAAGAAAATGTTGATACAACACACAACACACACACACACCACACACACACACACACACACACACACACACACACACACACACACACACACACAATATATATATATATATATATATTATATATATATATATATATATATATATATATATATATAGATAGATAGTAGATAGATAATGTATGTGCTCATGAAAAAGCTGAGTTCCCTGATGCCTCGTTTCCCTACGACCACATAGGTTATGGAACACCTTTACCGTTACCATTTAGATGTAAATTGCTGCTTTTGTTAACAATCTATATATCTCTAGTTTTTTTTTGAAATGACATTAGATATCTACTTTTATTCTAAGGAAAAGGTGCATGAGTAGTTTTGATTAAATCCATTCAGTATTGTAATGTTGAAAGTATTCAGGAGCTTATAGTTGGCTTGCTCTTTTAACCATGTACCCTTGCCTTGAGGAGTGAAGTCTTCAACTTTGACCAAAAAAAAGTTATATGTAGAACATTAAGACTGGGAGAGGAGAGGAGAGGAGGGGGGTAGGGCTGTTTCACTTTGAGCTTAGCTTATGCAGTGGCTGCCCTGGCAAACAGCTCTCAAGTCCTTTGTAAACAAGGTCAGCAGATACGACAAAAACTCGTCAATTGCGGAAAGGAAAATACAAGTTGAGCTGTGTACATTCTACTTGTCTTTGTTAGCCGAGAGAAAGTGGAAGAAGTTGAAGGCCTTTTCTGACCCTGCTAGATCAATAAACACGCATGTGCAGCTAGAATATAGTCAGCTTATTTATGTTTACACAATAGCCAATTTGTTGCCGTACAGGTCATTTGCTTTTGCTGCTATGTCTATATATAGCATAAAACATGCGTGGGCAAATGTGTGCCTCTTCCTTTGCTTTAATGTGTATTGAAAATTGGAACAAAATGGAAAGACACCAAAAACGAACCAAAACAGCAACTTCTAAAAGTGAAGTAGTTAGGCAGAAAAACGAATGAAAGTATTACTCATGAACTTTAAATGCAAACCTAAATGTTGGCCAAAATAAATAAGCGCAGAGTAAGATACTTTGGTCATGCACACATAAAATCACAGATAAATCTGATGACGACAGTTCTCCAAGCTAAGGCTGAGGGACAAAGGAAAAGAGGCAGACCACCAACATCCTGCATTGCCAACATCACTGAGATCAGTGGTCTGGGAGGGCTACAGAGATCATAGAATTCAGCAGACACAGAGAAAGATGGCGAAACCCTGGTGGCATCGCTTGATGCTCCTACCAACGACATCAGCGATTGAGACAGTTGAGCTGAGTTGAGTTAACGGTTATGTCTCCATTCTGTTGTGCCTTTTGTATACCTGTATTCTGACCGGTTTACAATACTAGAATCATTGCACTGTTTGCTTCTCCCGGTTTTGATTAAGAAAAAAAAACAACACCGACAATTCTTCTCTTGTCCAAGCTCCCCTTATAGCAGAATGACCACACAAACCATGCCCTCGTGGTGTTTACAAAGTCCAGCACCGTCTATCTCAGACATGAAACCAGCCAAACAAAATGAACCTTAAACAATCGTTATCTAGCAATGGAGGCTCGGTGTGTTAAAAACAAAGCATGTTCCAGCCATTTGTTTGAGAAACAACAGCAGTACTTTCCGTTCCCTCGCTCATCTTCTTTCTTATGGCTGGAGGCAGGCCCGGTGTAAAGCAGTGGACAGAGGCAGTGAAGCAGCATGGTCATTACAGCCACAGTGCGGCCTCCACATCAGCAGCATTCATCAACAGGGACACTGTACTTAATGTCCGCCTCGTCTGCTTTTTTAGACAATGCGGTATCGAGAAAAAACTAGGATGAAAAACCAGAGACATATTCAAGAAAGAGACAGAATGAGAAGATTGGCATGAGTGGGTTTTGTAAGGGAGGGGGGGGGGGGGGTATGAACAGCTAACTTGCACATTACAACTTGTTGTGACAGGCTGAAACCTTATGGTACAAAACAGGCATTTAGAATTTCTGATCAACGCAATTGAACCATTTTCTGGGAAGAAAAACATAATGTACTCGTACTCACTCATCATCATCATCATCATCATCATCCATAGCAGCAGCAGCAGCAGCAGCAGCAGCGGGCAGCGTCGTCGTCGCCATCGTCGTCGTCGTCTATCATCGTCGTCTCATCATCATCATCATCATCATCATCCATCATCATCATCATCATCATCATCATCATCATCATCATCATCATCATCATCTCGTCGTCGTCGTCGTCGTCGTCGTCGTCGTCGTCGTCGTCGTCGTCATCTTCATCATCATCATCTCATCATCATCATCATCATTGCAAATTAATAATTGCATAGTGAATCTTGAATAGGAAATGCGAAATTAAGCCCGAGATATGTGAGATGAGGGTCGGATTTGTGTTTTCAATAGATCATGAGAGGGGGGGGGGGAGAGAGAGAGAGAGAGAGAGAGAAGGAGAGAGAGAGAGAGAGAGAGAGAGAGAGAGAGAGAGAGAGAGAGAGAGAGAGAGAGAGAGAGAGAGAGAGAGAGAGAGAGAGAGAGAGAGAGAGAGAGAGAGAGAGAGAGAGAGAGAGAGAGAGAGAGAGAGAGAGAGAGAGAGAGAGAGAGAGAACTCGAACTCGAACTCGAACTCGATCGATCGAAATGGTATTCATGAAAAGGCCATGGCATACATGAGGGGTTGCCGAATACGATAACGATAATGCTTTAAGCTGACAACAACACATTCATGCCATGGAAACCACAGCATTGATTTGTAATGTACATGAAAACACGAACAGCTTTACACGGATAGTTACGGCATTCGAGCTTTCTTTGTCAGTCTTGTCACAACCCTCGCTAGGCTATCCAAGACAGGATGTAAGTAGTTCTCTAAGTGTGCAAGTCCGTTGAAAGCACGCGAAGGGTCTCCCTGTGTAGTATGCTCGGATTTCGTTCCATTCGCGACGCAGAGAGAGAGAGAAGAGAGAGAGAGAGAGAGAGGAGAGAGAGAGAGAGAGAGAGAGAGAGAGAGAGAGAGAGAGAGAGAGAGAGAGAGAGAGAGAGAGAGAGAGAGATGATTGATTGATTTATTCTTTTACGAGGTAATGGATAAGCATCGTGTGTTTTTAATCAGTCCGTGGTATGAGTTTGTAAATGTATTGTCCACGGCACACGATGGCTATCTTACGAAAAGGGAACAGGATTGACGTGTGCGCAGATGTTGCGTGCATTGCACACGAGGCTCGGTTTAAAGTTATCGAAGGACTTTTGGGGAGAGGACGTCAGCACGATGTTAACTCAGGAGAAATCTCTTACGGACTCGAACTCGGGTCTTAAATGCAGAGAAATGTTCTGACACTATGTATCCGTCCGAGAGAGAGAGAGAGAGACGAGAGGACAGAGAGAGAAGAGAATGAGAGAGAAGAGACAGAGAAGAGAGAGAAGAGAGACAGAGAGAAGAGAGAGAGAGAGAGAGAGAGAAGAGACAGACAGACAGACAGACAGACAGACAGAAGACAGACAGACAGACAGAGACAGACAGAGAGACAGAGAGAGACAGAGAGAAGAGACATAAAGACAGAGAGACAGACACAGACAGAGATAGAGAGACAGAGAGACGACAGACAGAGACAGAGAAGAGAGAAGAGAGAGAAGGGGGGAGCCAGAAGAAGAAAGCTTACCATCTTAATCAATGGCTGGTACTTTGAACACCAAAAACATTAAAAAAAGTTTTATGGCAATTGAATGAAATGAGTTTAGTTTGAGAAATTAATGACTTTTGAAAAGATGCGTATTAGTTCCGTAATTTGATGGCAAAGATAATGCTCATGCCACATACATTTTACTTATCTATACAAGCCTCTTCAAAAAAACACGGAAACTGCATACAAACAACAGAGGTCCAACTTTGAAATTCTTTCTCCTATGTATCTAATACGTGCGCAATTATTTGTTTTCTCTTTTTCTTTTGGCCTCAGTCCTAAGCATGAATATTCAGCTTTCTTATTTATCTGCAACTATGCATCAATTTATTCCTTTATGTAGATGATATGCGATAGTTCTGGAATAAATGCCGTATATTAAACACTGATTCTTTATTTTTGATATGGAAAAGATAGCGGGGATAATGCTATAGATGATAAATCGCATAGCGAGTGAGAAAAAAGTGTATCTGAGAATCCGATGTTGGGATGAAGAATGACTATCTATATGATCTAGATATCGTTAGCAAAAAAAAAAGTAATTCATCTTAGACACTTGCAATGTGTGTGCGTGTGTGTGTGCGTGCGTGCGTGCGTTGCGTGTGTGCGTGGCCGTTTGTGTGTGCACGTTTGTGTGTGTATGTGTGTCATGTCTGTCTGTCGTGTGTGTGTATGTGTGTGTGTGTTTGTATATGTGTATGTGTGTTTTGCGTGCGTGTGCACGCAGAAGATTTTGCGCACACGTTAAAAGCCAATCCGTCATCCGTACTGTCGTAGGCTACATATATCATTTCACGCCAGCAAAAATGGACATCATTTTTTAAAGAACACGTGCCCACTGGTTTCGTGATTCAGACATCACCTCCGAAGACGGAATATGGCTGCCTTAATTGTGGGCAAAAACAGTCATCCGCAAAAAAAGTCTCACCAGGACTAAACCTTCAGACCTCCAGCCGAGAAAGAAAGGAAACCTCCCCCCCCCAACGATTTCACTCATTTGTACGGAAACAGAGGCACAGAGTTCTGTTTGTCCCTATGCCCTGTGGCTTGATGGCAGATCTAAACAACTTAAACGAGGCATTAACGCAGCGTGACCATTACAACTACATCCCTATCTCGTAAACAGCAACATGATGAGACATGTATAACCTCGTTAATGTCTTTCCCCAGGCAAAGACATCAAAAGGAAAAAGAAGCGAAACAGAAAACAGTTGAACAAAAAGATTTTGAAAACAGACCTGGACACAGATGTACTCCATTAAAACGAAATCAGCAGCAAACCTGGACGTTACCTTTCTTCAGAAAGGGATGTATCTTTTGTACGAACAGGCATTAACGGTTTTTAATGAAGGGGCACGGGATAACGTAGTGGTCAGAACAATGCGCTCCCAATTTGACGACCCGGGTTCGAATCCCGTTCGAGGGGATTTTTCCCCTGGAGTTAATATCAGTGCTGATCATACTCTCCCCAAAATTCCTTCGGATAAGACTATAAACCGAGGCCCCGTGTGCGAACGCACGCAGAACATCTTGCGCGCTCGTTAAATTCCTGTCCGCTTTTTGTAAGAGTAGGCCATTGTGTGCTGGTGGGAACAGATGACAAGAGTTACAAAACTGATACACACGGGGACTGGTTGTAACAAAGCACACGAGTGCTTATTCCATTATCCTCGAATAAAAGAATAAAAACATGTTTCGTTGTTGTTCCTCGGCTAGAGCTCAGAGGTTCACCGTTGGCAAAGTTGCTTATGTGATGCTTGAAACTCTTCATTAAGGAAGCCAGACTCCGACCTTAGGGGTATGTCTGAACACGACGCTAGTGTGGAAGTGTTTCTTTTTGTTGTTGTAACCTGTTCCTACCAGCACGCGATAGCCTGTTCTACTAAATTTGCAACGAATTTCAGCTTTTGTACGTTAACACTTGTGGTGGATTGGTGGTCGAGAGGTAACGCGCCTGTCTAGAAAGCAAAAAGTCCGGGTCGAAATGTGTGGTGGTTCGAATCCCGTTTGGGCCCAAAACTCCTCCCCCCCACCCATCCATTAGAAAATGAGTGATTGTCTGGGGTGCTAGTCTTTGGATGAGACAATAAAGCAAGGTCCTGTGTGTTACACGACCTTTTTAGCGCACGCAAAAGAACCCACAGCATGCAACAAGAAAGTTCTCCCTAACAAAATTATGTAGAAAAAGCCACTCCGAATTTAACGCAGAGAAATCTGCCGTGACCTAAGGTGATGTAAGGATATACCTGGTCTTGGTCTATAGTTTCATTCGGAGGGCTGAAAAAGGTGTATGAATTGGTTAGCATGTCTACCTTAGAAAGGCAAATGCGAGGGGGAAATCTAAATTATGTCCTGCAAACAGATGAAACGAATTATAGGGATAGACTTCACTGGTTGATTTTTTTTGGGGGGGTCTAAAGTGAGGATTGGTTTGGTGCAGTTAAAAGTCCATCAGAAGAATGACAAATTTTGAGACCAGAAAGGGAATTTGGTTTTTTAAGGTGTCGTTTTTTTGAATCACTATTAGCAAAGAGTAAATTGTTTACATGTTGCCAAACAGGTAGGGATTTGGGAATTTTGATTACGATTTGATGATTCAAATAACATTTTCCCTCGGAAAAGCAATTTTAACACTGTAGTTATCAGTATGTACGTAACAGTTTGTTTTATTTATTGACCTAATATAAACCATAGAATAAAATGTTTCTATCTAATTTCTTTAATTAATGTCAACATATTTTAGTGAGTGTTGTCTATTCATAATCTGAGTATCGGCTAGAGTCTCTCATTCAATTTCTTTTTTCATCTCCTACGCTCATCTACAAATGATCTACTGCCTCTCTAATCTTGTAACGTCGATCTAATAAAAATATATCTTGATATCGATCAATTTGCAAATGAATCCCCATAATCACTGTAATTCCGAGAGTCAACCCTCTTCCCTGATGGGAAAAACGGAGCAATAACAATTATGTGGATGATGATTCACAGTCAATGAAGAGTAATCAGCAATGGAAGATCTAATCTGACGATGATGGATAAGTCTAGATGGGTTTCAAATCATCACAGCAGGAAACATGCCAGAATCTTGGCACGTGTTTGTGTGTGTGTGTGGTGGGGGGTGGGGGGGGGGGTGGGGGGGGTGGTGGTGTGAGTGTGAGTGTGTGTGGTGTGTGTGGTGTGTGTGTGTGTGTGTGGTGTGTGTGTGTGTGTGTGTGTGGTGTGTGTGTTGTGTGTTGGTGTGTGTGTGTCTGGTGTGTGTGTGTCTGTGTGTCTGTGTGTGTGTGTGGTTGTGTGTGTGTGTGTTGAGTCTGTGTGTGTGTGTGTGTGTGTGTGTGGTGTGTGTGTGTGTGTGTGTGTGTGTGTGTGTGTGTGTGTGTGTGCGTTGCGCGCGCGCGGAGGTGTTGTGTGTATGTGTGTGATGTATGTATGTATATGTGATGTATGTATGTATGTATGTATGTATGTATGTATGTATGTATGTACATGTATGCATGTATGATGTATCTGTATGCATGTATATGTATGATGTATGATGTATGTATGTTGTATGTATGTATGTATTATGTATCTATGTATGCATGTATCTATGTATCTATGTATCTATGTGTATACGTGTGTGCGCGCGCGCGTGTGTGTGTGCGTGCATGTGTGTGCACGCACGCACGTTTTCTTAATCCTCTGATTCTCACCAAAAAAAATCCTCCAGACATCTAATCCTCTTTCATACATTAATTTTCTCTCTCGTTTTCTACTGTATTACAAATTCTAGTACTAACATAGCCAATGTAGAAAAGTCCGTTGAATATAAACACCCAGACATTCAACAAATCGATAAACCAACCAATATAAAAAGAAATTCAATGGAATCTGACGTCTTTCCATCCAAGTTGTGCTATGGAGATGGCTGATGATTCTATATAGACCAGTCAGTCTACAGACTTTGTCTAAGAATCTCGTTTTGTTTCCAGCCGTTCAGATTGTGTATTTGGCAAACTCGTGGTCCTTTTCTTTTGTCTGGCAAGTTCGTGGTGCTTTCTTTCCTTTTCTTTATGGAGATGTAGGTTAGTGTTATATTAAGCAGTAAGGAACACTAGTGACCAAAAGAAAACTAAGAACATAGTTCTATGTTATTTGTGTAAAATAGAGGTAGATGTAAAATTATAGCGGGATTAAAAAGCTGGCACACACAATGGGGTTTTGTGAAATATACGTTAAAGTAGACTTTTTGTTAAAGTATATTGACAGCATCAATGTAAAGTTGTAAGCAAATCAATTCTAAAACTAGTCACAAAACAAAACAAAAATGTAGGATAACCTACATCTAGCATTATAGACGGGAAGCCTAGTGAGTGTCCTCTGTGATAAATAATCAATAAATCATAAATAAATATATATATATAAGTCAAGTCAAG
>CM060321.1:62650127-62660127 GCA_030674155.1 Stramonita haemastoma
GACACAGACGCACACACACAAATCTCTCTCCATCTGTATATATATATATATATAAAATAATAATATATATATATATATATATATATATATATATATATATATATACATATATATATATTATTTTATTATATTACACTTACTTATTGTATTCTTCTTCCATATCTTGTCCTTTTCTGTCAGTTCCTTCTCCTCTCTTTGTTCTCTTCACTTTGGTATCCTCATTTTGGCGTCCACACACACTTTTCATCTACATAATCATCTTGTCGCTTTGTGGGCACAAAAAGTTAAGAAAGATCTGTCTTGTGAGAATGTCACCACGGAGTAATGGGAATAATGGAAAGCCAATGCCATACCAAAGTGCCCATCCTCTGCTGGTTTTATTTCCGCGCTTTTCAGGGTTGCCAGTGCCAACCCTTTTTTTCCAACTCAGGTCTCTTCTCAACGCCTCTGAGTTGGACGTACAGCTAACTCTTTTCTCTCTTTCTGCACACAGTCTTTCTATCTGACCTTTGGTCTTCTTGTACTTTATGATTGTGACTTTGTTGCCGACATTTTCTCCCTCTCCAGACATGTTGAAACCAGTGTTGCTGTGATTTTTTATCTATTTCCTTAGTTTTCTCTTTCATTCTCTCTTTCTTTTCTTTTATTATCATTATTTCGCACCTTGTCTAAAACAAAGACACTCTCGTGAACTATTGCAGCATTTTTATGAAAATGGTATATAGTCATGAAAATAAGCACCGTCGGGCATTTTTGTAACTACACACTTTACGGACCGTATAACAACTAGGTACCAGACCAATTTTATGTGGTCATGCCATTTTCTTTAGCTGTGACTGAAAAGTGACTATCAACGTTACGGAAAGGATAAATTCTGTCTACTGTCTGTCTGTCTGTCTGTCTCTGTCTGTCTGTCTGTCTGTCTGTCTGTCTGTCTGTCTGTCTGTCTGTCTGTCTGTCTGTCTGTCCTGTCTGTCTGTCTGTCTGTCTGTCTCTCTCTCGTCTCTTCTTCTCTCTCTCTCTCTCTCTCTTCTCTCTCCTCTCTCCTCTCTCTCTCTCTCTCTCTCTCTCTCTCTCTCTCTCTCTCTCTCACTCTCTCTCTCTCTGTCACTGTCTCTCTCTCTCCCTCTCGTTGTATATGCCTCTGTTTTTCTTCCTCTCATTCTCTCTGTCCCTGTCTCTTTGTGTATGTCTCTATGTGTCTGCCTCTCTCTTTACATATCTGTCTCTGTCTGTCCTGTAAAAAAACGCCCCTTTAGAGAAGAGGCATCATTTGTTTTAGCCTTTTCTGTGATGTAGCCTGAAAATTACTCCCTTCATTACATTATAAGCAGTTGTAGAGTCAAACCGACATTTTCTGAACAATAAAAAATCGTTTGGAAAATACAGGCCTTTTTTATTGTCATGTACTCCATTTTTATTTTCATATTTTGTTTTCGATTCTTTGACTGACCAGTAGCCTATTACATCTTTTGTTTGGATTCGTAAATAATATTTTCTTTGACAACGTGTCAACCCTAATAATCATTTCTGTGCTGCCCTGTCTTGAACAAAAAGAATCTGGATTAAACAAAACACAACAAAAAACTGAATATGTTCATGGTTTCTATCATTTTCGAGAGTTCTGTGAACTGTCCAAAAGATATCCATGTCAACAGGCGTCATGACAGAGTGGCTAGTGCTTTGTATCTTTGACTGGGAGTTTGCGTGTTCGAACCCACCAAGTTGAAAGGTTTATGAACTCTGGCTGGCTTATACTCAAATCTGACAAGGCCAAAAGCTGTGTCAGCTTTGATTTTGTCAGCTAATTGCCAAGGCCTACATAAAATGTTTTGTTGTGAAATGTTGTGTTGAGATTGCCTTCAGCCATGATAATCTCTTAACATAACATCCTGCATGCTCCTTTAAAGGAGAAAAAACTAAACCACATTACACTACATTACACTGCACTGCACTGCACTGCACTGCATGACACTACACTACACTACACTACACTACACTACACTACACTACACTACACTACACTACACTACACTACACTACACTACACTACACTACACTACACTACACCTACACTACACTACGCAGTAAAAAGCATTACGATGCAGTATTTAATTATAATACAACATCACAAAAGTCAACATATCGCAAAGCAGCACAATACAACAACACAAGATAACGCCACAGCACATTCTTAAAGTCTTATCAATTCTGTGCCTTTAAAGTCATCCTTATAGTTTGAGCGAGTTCACAAGTGCAAATTATTATGCCCGGCAATATTATTGCCTCTTTCTTTCTTTCTTTCTTTCTTTCTTTCTTTCTTCTTCTTTCTTTCTTTTCTTTCTTTTCTTCTTCTTTCTTTTTCTTTCTTCTTTCTTTCGTTTCGTTCGTTCGTTCGTTCGTTTCTGTCCTTCTGTTTTCTTCCTTTCTTTCTTTCTTTTCGTCTTTCTGTCTTTCTGTCTATTTTTCCTCAGCAATGTACAATGCAATATGAACATTTTGGGGCTAAACAACACAAAATGCTTCATACGCAGCAGCTGCCACCACAGGTTTTAATAATTGAATCTGTCCAGTTTGCTGTTCACTTTGACAAAATAAATGAAGTGGACAGATACAATCCACAATCTTTCTCTTTTTATGACTTTTTTTTTTTATAAACCCACCCACCTTTTTTAAATTGGCTTTTAATGTCTACTATTCCGGTTTGTTATGTCAATGTTTGTTGTATTTTGTTATTGTTTCATGTCATCGTATTATGTTTTTATTCATGTTGTTGAATCATGTTTCTTTATTGCACGTAGATGATAACCAGGTCTTTCAAATCAATAAATTCACATCACGCAATAACATTATCAGAAAACAATGGAGTTCTTGTTTTTAAAGTGTGTGCACATAGTATTGTTTACATTCTCATTCATAAAGCATACCTATTTTTGTCTGACCTGTGGGCCTCAAGATAAGATTCAAGGATATTTTGACATATTAACTTAAGAAATTAGGAGTGGCATTTTCAAATTGCACAAAACATACTCTAAACAATACAGATTAAGAATAATACATTTTTTAAAGATGATACCACTTGGCGTTACTACTCACTCCTCTCTCTCTCCTCCTCCTCATCTCACTCACTCTCTCTCTCATCTCTCTCTCTCCTCCCTCATCTCCATCCTCCTCTACTCTCCCTCTCACACCATCCACTCTCTACCTCTCACTCCACTCTCCTCTCCTCCATCTCTCTCACTCATCTCACCTGAGGGTACAGACCGATTCCAGGTATGAATGCAGTAATAAAAATGAAATAAATAGCAAGGCAACAGCAGCACTAGAATGTCACAGAACACATTGCAGAAAACGCACGTTTGAACTTCTTTCAAATGTCATGTATTTAAACAAAAGCAAACACAAAAGCTAGATTCTAATATTTTTTTGATAATAATCATAGCTTTTTTTTGTTTATGTTTTAAAACATAAGTTCAAAACAAATTTTTTGTGCTCATAAAAGCGTTCGTATGAACGTTAGCGAAAGTATACAGTTATCGGTTATCTTCAGCACAAATTTACTTAGTTTCAGCAAAAATGCACGATGTATGTTTAGCCAAACTATAACAATTAACGTCTTTCATCTTGATAACTTTTATCTTTCTCTTTGGACGAAAAATGACAAGTGAAAAAAGGCATTAAAGCATATAGGTCTAGTACATTGGAACCAAGACATTATTCAAGCACATGCATACAGAAACGTACTCCTAAATGTGTTTGTGTCTGTATGTGTGTGTGCGTGTGTGTGCGGCTGCGTGCGTGCGCGAGTGCGTGCGCGCTCTCTTTCGCGTGTGTGTGGTGTGTGTGTGCGTGCGTGCGCGTCGCATGTGTATGTGTACTTGGATACGTGCGTACGTGCCTGTGGTGCATGTAAAAAGGTATGGTAAAGGTGTCCCATAACCTGTGTGTTCGTAGGGGAGCGAGGCGTCAGATACCTCAGTTTCTCTAGGGGCCAGCATGTTGAGGGCGGCGCCCATCTCCTCTCCCTCACTGCTTTACCTTCCCTGACCCAAAAGAGGGCAGGTAGTCCATTTAAAGCTGGTTGCCGATTGGATGAGAGACCATTTTCCCGCCTTGGCTTCAGTACAGTCCCTCCAGTTCACCCAGCTGCGTGCATGTGCTTGCATTTTTTGTATCATTGCACCCAATACATGTTCATTCCCAGGGGGGCGGACGGCAGGATAACTGAATCCCCACCACTCACTCAAGCGTGTCCATGAACTGATTCCCAGACAGCTTCTGTCATGAGCACCTACTCTAAAGCTGCGGGGATGTCCACAGGGCAAACATGTGGGTCACTCAGACATACACATAAGAGAGAGAGAGAGAGAGAGAGAGAGAGAGAAAAGAGAGAGAGAGAGAGAGAGAGAGAGAGAGAGAGAGAGAGAGAGAGAGATGAGAGAGAGAGGAGAGAGAGAGAAGAGAGAGAGAGCAGCAGACAGACAGACAGACAGACAGACAGACAGACAGAGACAGAAGACGAAGAAGCAGAGAGACAGAGAGAGAGACAGAGACAGAGACAGACAGAAGACAGAGAGACAGAGAAGAGAGAGAGAGAGACAGAGAGACGAGAGACAGAGACAGAGGACAGAGAGACAGAGAGACAGAGAGACAGAGAGAAGAGAAGACAGAGACAGAGAGAGACAGAGAGGACAGAGAGAGACAGAGAGAGAAGACAGAGAGAGAGAGAGAGGAGAGAGGACAGAGAAGAAGAAGAAGAGAGAGAAGAGAGAGAGAGAGAGAGAGAGAGAGAGAGAGAGAGAGAGCAGAGAGAGACAGAGAGAGAGAGAGAGAGAGAAGAGAGAGCAGAGAGAGAGACGAGAGAGAGAGATGAGAGAGAGAGCAGAGAGAGCAGGAAAGAGCAGACAAGATGAGGACAGGAGTGAGAACCAGAAGAATAAATGCACAAGAGACAGGTGTGATCGATCTTACACAGGTGCCAACGATGCCTGGGGTACCTAAGATGCAGACAGGCACAAGACAGATAACTATATACAAAGACTGCTTTCTTTATTGTTTCTCAGCTACACCTCCGAGGTTCACGAATGATGAAATGAATTTATTTATTCATTTATTTATTTATTTATTTATTTTATTCATTCCTTTATTAATTGGTGTATTTATTTATTAGATTCATTTTCTTATTTACTATTTCGTGTATTTATTTATTTAGAGGGTAATGGAATAAGCACTGATGTGCTTTTTCACAGCCAGTCCCGATGTGTATGCAGTTTTGTAAATCGGTTCATCTATTCCCATCGGCACACAGTGACCTATTCTTACGAAAAGCGGAACAGGATTTAACGCGTGCACAATGTGTTCTGCTTGCGTTTGCACACGGGGCCTTGGGTTATAGTCTCATCCGAAGGACTTTTGGGGAGAGTGGAGAATGGGGATTTTTGCATATATATGCGACGTTTTTCCTTCACCATTAAGGTAGCAAATATTCCCACCTCAGAAATACAGGTATGAATTGAACCAAGCAGATTGTTCTAAGACAGTTGGTTGGGGCCTCCTTGCTCTTTCCGATTTTGAACTGTTCTGAGTTCTTTTGATACGCATATGCAAAAGATCAAAATAATTATTATGCACATTCAAAATCTCATAACCAATGTCAGCATACGGTGGGTTACAGAAACACGAATATACTAAGCATGCATTCAGTGTACACAAAAACAATCAAGCTTCTCATGAATATGAATACGTTGACTGGAACCAGCAGGCAGATTTCCTACATAACCATAAGCACAGGAGAAGACAAAGCACTACACATCCCACTCAAGTAAAGGAACACACAGACATGAAGACATTTTCAAAATATTACGCATCCACCCACAAGCCCAACTTCATCCAATATTGATTGGAGCCTGAGATTAGATTAGGGGGGGAGGGACGCAAAACATCAGAATGATGTCGATAAAGCCCAGGCGGGCTGTAGGGGCAAACCCAATCAATTAGGGCCAGTTTGCCCACAGCAAAAATTCCTTTGTCAGCAAACCAATGTTCCAATGTTGGCATCTTGTTTATACCCCCCAAAAAAGATGTGCGCTATGCAACATTTGGATAATTTTTTTTAAAGAGGAAATAAAGAAAGATAGGTACACAAAAAGAGAGAGATATATAGAGAGAGACAGAGACAGAAACAGCCAGAAAGACAGACAGACAGACAGACAGACAGAAAGGAAGACAAAGGCAGAGGAAACAGAAAGAGGCGGAGAGACAATCAGAGATAGAGAGAGAGAAAAAAAAGAGAGTGTAAAAGAAAGAGAGAAAAAAAGAGAGTGATAGAAAAAGATATATTCTTTTATATCGAGAGACAGTTATAGAGAGAATGAGGAAGAGAGAGAGAGAGAGAGAGAGAGAGAGAGAGAGAGAGAGAGAGAGAGAGAGAGAGAGAGAGAGCAGACAGACAGACAGACAGACAGACAGACAGACAGACAGACAGACAGACAGACAGACAGACAGACAGGACAGACAGACAGACAGACAAACAGCCAGACAGACAGACAGACAGGCATACAGACACACATATTTAGAGAGTTTTCCTTGAAAACGATAAGACTTTGTATGCAATGCATGCATACATGAGACATAAAAACCAAGGATTTATGACAGAGCCAAAACAAAGCATATTGACAGATATTGTGCTCATGTCAAAACTTACCTCCATTTTATGGAAGAGTAAACATGTCCTCGCTTTTTGTTTCATAGCTCTACTGCATGTTTAATCACAGGATGGAGAAATATTATCCAAGGGTTATACAATTCCCGTCACTCATTCAATCGATTCCATTTGCGTGCGTGCGTTCATGTGTCCGTATGTGTGTGTGTGTGTGCGCGCGCGCGCGCGCCCGCGCGCGCCTGTTATTGCGTGTGAGTGCTTGTGTACGTGTATGTGTATGCATGTTTGTGCATGTTTGTATATGAGTGAATGTGTGTGGATGTGTGCATTTGTATGTATGTATGGATGGATGTATGCACATGTGTGTGTGGGTGTGTATGTGTGTACATGCATTTGTGTATATATGATGTATGTGTGTTTTGCGCGTACGTTCGTGTGTGTGATTGTGTGCGTGAGTATGTGTGTATATGTGTGCGCGCGCGCATGCATATAGTCATATATGTGTGTATGTGTGCTACCATACATATGCACGTAATAAATTAAATGCCTTCCTGCATGTGTGCATGCTTTATTGCTTGCTCACTTCTTTCGTTTGCTTTGGTGCATCCTTGCTCGTTCCTTCACAGGATAGTAGAATAGTCTCAGTGGATTACTCCATCTGCACCCTCACCCAAGCAGTTCAATGAAAAGTCCCTAGACAGCTTCTAACTTTATTCACCAAAAGCTGCTGTTGATGGGCACAGGGCAAATAACATTTGAAAGACACTCACGTAAGGGCAGATAGATAGATAGGCTGCGAGAGACATCGATGTTCGATGCAGGAATGTGCAAGCATTTAAGCGTAGGATACGCATAGATAATATATAGCGGAGAACAGAAGAAGAATTTGTGTAAGCTTACTCATTTACTCCAAAAAAGGGATATTATTTTGCTTAGATTTGACACACACGCAGACATGGACACTCACAAACAAAAGAGAAGATAGAAAGAAAGACTGACGGACACAACACACACATACACGCGCGCAAACACACACATTCACAAACACACAAACACACACACAACACACTAGAAACACACACCACATATTATAATAATATATAATACTAAAAAATATATATATATATATATATAAATATTATATATATATATATATATAACACACATTCACGCACATACCTCTATTCCTACACACACACACACACACACACACACACACACACACACACACACACACACACACACACACACTCACACACACACATACATACATAATACACACACCTCCAATCCACACCTAACACACACATACACACACACCTCCACCCCACACCCTACCCCACCCCACACTCCACACCCCCACACACATCAAAAGCATCTAAAAATTACACATCCATTCACAAACCCAGCTTGAGCAAATATTGACTGAGGTAGGATTGAGAAAATGATAGGGAGAGAGAGATGTTAGGATCAAAGCGATATCAGGAGAGTGTCTGCAGATTGAAGAGGAAATGCAGTCAATAGGAAGGCGTTCGGCCACAGCACAGTTCCTGTCAACACACCCAACTGCTAGGGGGCAGATAGACAGGTGGGGGTAGGGGGGTGGGGGTGGGGGTGATGGGGGAGCAAGGTGGGGGGGGGGGGGAATCAAGGAAGAAGAGAGAAAGGTGGAGCAGGATTAAGATAACTTAGGTATCTATGTCTATGTCTCTATGTATCTATGTCTATGTCTCTATGATATGTATGCATGTATTTTGTCTATGCATCAGTCTATGCATGCATGTATGTAATGTATGTACGTATTTATCAAAATAATATATATATATAATATATAGATATATAAAATAATACATAGATATATATATAATATATAATAGAATGATAATAATATAGTAAAGAATGATATAATAATACATACAGATGCAGAGAGAATGACAGAAAATAGACGAGAGACAGAGAGCAAGAACATGCAGACCAAGAAACAGACAGGCAAGTGCACACAAACACACACACACACACACACACACACAAACAACAAACACACTCACACACACACACACACACACACACACACACACACAAACACACACAGGCATACACAAACAACACACACACACACAACGCAAAGCAACGCAACACAACACAAACAACAAACACACACAACACACACAACGCACACGCACACACACACACACACACAACACACACACAACACACACCACACACTACCACCACACTTTCAAACACACACACACACATAAAATAATAGCCAACACTATGCATACACGCAGAAAATATAGAAAACACACAGATAGACACACAAACAGACATACGGACAAACATCGCTAAAAAAACAAACAAACACATGGTGTATATCGACAAACAAGCCTTTTCTACTGCAAAAAAATATCATGGCTCACTTTTAAATTTCTCACGTAGTTGACCATTATCACACACAGCATCCTCCTCCCTGTCTTCTCAGCATTCGACAGCATCGTGATGTTCTGAAACTCTGGTTTCCCTGGCAACACCAGAATTGCAGTAGAAACACACGGTGATGATATAAAACAAATAACAGGAGAGAGAGAGGAGAGCGGGTTTATCTAAGATCTTTCTACACACATTCAAACAATATTGTTCATTTCTTGTTTTTCTTCTCTCTCTGTTTGTCTTTGTCTTTGTCTCTGTCTCTGTCCCTCTCTGTCTCTGTTCTCTCTCTCTGCCTCTCTGAGTCTCTCTCTGTGTTTCGTCTTCTATCTCTTCCCTCATCTCTCTCTCTCTGTCTCTATCTCTGTCTCTTGTCTCTCTCTCTGTGTCTTCTCTCTGTCCTATCTCTGTTCCTTCTCTGTCTCTGTCTCTGTCTCTCTGTCACTCTCTCTCTCTATTCTCTCTCTCTCCCTCTCTCTCTCCCTCCTCTCTCTCTCTCTTTCTCCCCCCCCCTCTCTCTCTCGTTTTCTGTCTCTCTCTCTGTCTCTCTGTCTCTCTCGTCTACTTTATATCCTTTTGCTGCGTTTCTTTTGCTTTAATCTTCATGATACATAACTTCTAACGCAGACATGAACTTGTTGCCACTTGAGTTTTGCTTTGTAAACTGAAATAACCGCAAGCTGAACTACTATCGCATATCCTCGTAGAAAGAAACAAGGAACATACAGCACTATGAACAAACACTATCAAACAACATAGATAATAATATAATAATAATATAATAATAATAATAATAATAATAATAATAATAATATAATTAATAATACTAATAATAATACATGGAATTTTATAGCGCTATATCTTGTAAACAATAAAAGCGCTTGCACTCGACTCAACAAACAATCAATCAAT